>CM060334.1:46197299-46208240 GCA_030674155.1 Stramonita haemastoma
AGGTAAAGCAGTGATGGAGAGGAAAAGGGCTCCTATGCTGGCCCCTAGAGAAGCTGAGGTCTTTGATGCCTCGCTCCCCTACGACCAAATAGTTTATAGGACACCTTTACCTTTACTTTTACCTAAAACCACTACAAAATTAATAACCACAATAGATTGTTTTTGTTCATACACTATTCGACAATTTGAAATGAAGTCACATTTGTAAATAGACTTTTTCCTTTTCCACGTGGTCTGGTTAGAATGAAGATGTGAGCACACATTTTCTTCAGTACCAATGTCTGAGAGCATCAAACATGTTATACCAAGGACGTCTGGTACTGTAGGCTGCCATGGTGACGGTTCTCTGCTGGAAGGGAGTTGCCCTGGGCTAGTTGTGCAGACCTTACCTTTCTTTTTTACTTGTAGAACCAGCCTCTTCACATTTCAGATTGTTTAGGCTCAATGTAAAACGATGTTACAAATAACTTTCCAAGCTTACACACAGCTGTCAATTTCCCAGTGTCAGCTCCGCTCAGCTGCTAATTATCCACCCAGCCAGCTGTGCTATTTATAGCAGGAGCTGATCACACTTGGACTAGGTATTATTATCTTATATCGAGGATAACAGATAACATCTGTGCTTTTTTCATCGGTCCCTGTGTATGCAGTTTTGTAATATTGTCATCTGTTCCACCGGACAGATGGCCACTCTTACGAAGCGGACAGGATTTATTAGTGTGCGAGTGTTCTGCGTGCGTTCGCAAACGGCTTCGTTTAGAGTCTCTCCAGACTTTTGGAGATGGAGTCACACTTATTGACTGCAGGAAAGGAAAATTTCCTTGACTACTTGAACCGGTTCTTCAATGCCAGCAATGTCTGACGGCTAGGCTATCCGCCCCCCCCCCAAAGGTTATAGGAAAGAGCATGCTTAATTTAACACTTTTAACTAGGCCTTACTGAATGATGTAAGATTTGTGGACTGTGTACAGGAAGCAATTTCCACATTTTCTTGGAGATCATTTATTACGTGGAACTTGTGGTGAGCAGCAGAAAAATCCATATGACCCTCCAGTCTTTTATATTGGACTCCTCTTAATACAGACTCATGCAAGAACAGAACATCAGGAAAACCATCAGAGTTCTTGACGTTTTCTTTCACCACCACTGACGCCTTTCTGAGCTTTGACGTCACTACTTGTTCTCAGCCTTGTGGGCTTTTTTAATTTTGTTTTGCGCCCTGCTGTCTGTTGACTGCAGGATGCACAGATGGCCTGAGTGTGCCTTGAATGTGTGTGTGCAACAGGCATGCATTTTGTGACATCAGTGTAAGTCGGGGAAACATTTAGATTGGTCTGTGTGCTTAGGTGATGACATGCTTCTTGTCTTTCAGGCATCTCCCTACTCAGTTCCTTGATGGTATTTTCTGAGGAGTGAAGAGATCAGTGAGGTGTTGAATAACAGATTTAAGATCACTGACCGTCTCACGCAGGTTGGAAATCATCTGGGTGGTGTCGTTACCTCTGGCGTCTTAATCTGCCTCATGAGTTGGGATGGCACATTGTTCTCTTGCAGAGGGTTGAGGAGCAGGGCTGTCAAGGGATCTGGAGTTGTTTTTTTCCCTTTTTGATGCTTTTGTGGGGTCCTTTTCTCCAGAGGCCTCGAGTGTTGATGACTCTCCAACACAGGAGCTGATGTTTTTCTTCTGGAGCAAGTGATCCTTAGACATTTTGGTGGTTAAAGCAAAAACATAACAGTTGATTAGTGGTTGCTGACCAGTTCCGCCATCTTGGTGACGCCTCTTCCATTCAAGGTTTCTCCCTCATAGTCATAATAGAGGAGAAAAAAACCAAAGGTGAAATAAAGTAAATTGTGTCATTTGCATGGGTGATTGTTTCTGTGAGTGTGTGGGTATATGTAAGTGTGCGTGCATAATGTGCGTGTGAGCACGTGCATGTGTGCGTGATTGCTCATGTGCAAGTGTGTGTGTGTGTGTGTTGTGTGTGTGTGTGTGTGTGTGTGTGTGTGTGTGTGTGTGTGTGTGTGTGTGTTGTGTGTGTGTGTGTGTAGGCGTGACCTGTCTCTGTGTATGTACGTGTTCATATGAAGCCACATTTTTCTAATCAATCTTATTGTGTACTTCCAGTGTAATGTTCTCATATCCATTTGTTAGGAAGAGACTTGTTCTTTCACAATAGTAGTCACTGTGAAGAGGGGCTCTTCCGCACAAATTCATGATGTTCCTGGGTGTACTGGGTCAGGTCAGGGGTGTTGTTGGTGGTGTGCATGGTGTCAGGTCAGGGGTGTTGTTGGGGTGTGCATATGCATCGGTGGTTGTCAGTAGTCAGGGGTGTTGTTGGGGTGTGCAGTGTGTCAGGTCAGGGGTGTTGTTGGGGTGTACGGGGTGTCAGGTCAGGGTGTGTTGGGGTGTACAGGTGTGAGGTCAGGGGTGTTGTTGGGTTAGAGGTGTCAGTCAGGTGTGTTCAGGTGTACAGGGGGGTGTGAAGGTCAGGGTTTGACTCTCTGGCACAGTGCCCTTATTTGGGCAGACAGAGAGCCTGGTCCTCACCTGACACCACTGGCTCCAGGACTTTTTCCACCCACACCTGGTCCTCGTTTTCTGCTGGCGGGCTGAAGGTGTGTGAGGGGCTGGAGTGTGTTCTTAGTCAGCAGCGGAACACTTGGAGGGGAGATGGACACCGCCAAGGAATACCCCTTAGCCCACAGAAAGGGAGATGAAGACAGCACAAAGCAGCACAACACAGCACAAGCAGCAGCACAACACAGCACAAAGCACAGACAACACAACACAGACACACAAACAGACACAGCAAAACAGCAAAAGCGAAGCAAAGTGAAGCAAACCAGATGCACAAAAAAACAGCGGACAGGATACTTAGTGGTCAGAAGATGCGCTGCATTGAGACCAGTTCGATTCCCGTTGGAGGGTTTTTTCCCTGGAGTTAACATATCAGTGCTGACTCCACACTCCCAAAAGTCTTTCGGATGAGACTGTAAACCGAGGCCCCGTGTGCGAACGCACGCAGAACATCTTGCGCACACGTTAAATCCTGTTCCGCTTTTCGTAAGAGTAGGCCATTTTGTGCCGGTGGGAACAGATGACAATATTTACACAACTGCATACACACGGGGACTGGATGAAAAAAGTACATGAGTGCTTATCCCATTATCCTCGATATAAAAGAATAAAATAAATAAAAAATAAACAGCACAACACAACACACCTCAACAAGGACTACCCCTTAGCCACAGATAGGACATGAAAGACACAGCACAGCACAACACAACACGGCACAACATAACACAACACGGCACAACAACAAAGCACAACATAACACAGCACAACAAGGAATACCCCTTAGCCCACAGAAAGGATATGAGGGACACCAATCCAATCCAATCATGTTGTTTACAGCCCGTCACATAAAATATGGGGGCTGTCACCTCGTCAAATTTTACATCTCAGAATAAAACTATTCAACTATATACAGATTGAAATGGAGTATAAAATCAGCACTACTGTCCTGCCTTGTATGACACTGATCAACCATAAGGGTCAGCCTTCGACACTATAGACCATTCAATTCTTCTCTCCCGCCCTTTGGTATTCAAGACACAGCCCTCACCTGGTTTAGTTCGTACCTTACAGACCCATTACAAACGGTTGCAGTAACAAGATTCAATCAATACCTGCCAAACTGGAATATGGAGTCCTGCAAGGATCAGTTCTGGGCCCTTTTCTTTTCATTCTATACACTGCTCCACTGTCACATACAAGAACCCTCATCAAATCAACCATCATTTTTATGCCGATGACTCTCAGATCCAGAGCAGTAATATTCTTGAAAATCTGCCTTCTCTCTTGACAAATATGTCCCAGGGCCTTCAAGATAGCCAAAACTGGATGTTACAAAACAAGCTACAATTACATGCAGATAAAACCGAAGCCATACTTGTGGGCACCAAACACAAACTGTCCTCCATCACAGCAGCTTCAATAGAATTCGGCAATACGTCAGTCCCTCTAGCTACTGCTGTCAAGTATCTATGGGTCGTTACCAACACAACATAGTATTCCATGCAAAAATTCATCACCCAGACCTGCCAGTCATGTCACTATCAATTACAGCCTACTGGTGAATTTGGAAGTACTTGTCCACCAATGCAAAATCCAAACTCGTCACATCTCTGATTCTTTCACGTCTGGACTATTGCAATTCTCTTTTGGCTGGTCTCCCAGCATCATCTCTCCACTCCCTTCAACCTATACAAAACTCTGCAGCTCGACTGATCCTCAGAAAGAAAAAGTCTGAGCACATTACTCCTCTTCTTTCCCTGTTTCTGGTCCAGTGATCTGGAATGACATCCCTCTCTCCCTTCGTAAAAAGCCTACTTATGAAACTTTTAAATCCAGCCTCAAGACATATTTATTTCAAAGCTAAGATTTTTTCCCTCCCGTGTTATCTCATAGCTATCCCTGCTTCCAACTGCCGAAATCTCCATCATTCTGCCAAAATGTATAACCAGTGTGTGTGTTGTGTGTGTGTGTGTGTGTGTGTGTGTGTGTGTGTGTGTGTGTGTGTGTGTGTGTGTGTGTGTTGTGTGTGTGTGTGTGCACGTGAGCATTGAACTTAATAAAACTATCACTTGTTATTGATTGCATGTGTGAGAACACATTGAGTGCAAGCGCTTTGATTTGTTTTTACAAGATATAGCTTATATAAATTCTAGTTATCGTTATTATCAACCCAGGGCGGGCACCAAGTTGTGACAAAAACCACATCAGTTGCACATAAAATGAGATGAAAACCAAAGTCGGATTCTTTAGGACACAAGACAAGGAGGAATACCCCTTAGCCCACAGAAAGGACACAAAGGACACAGCACAACACAACACAACATGATGCTGGATCGTGGATGGAGGCCTTGATTAACAATGACCCACCATCCACTACAGGTCACTAGGATGAATCAGGTGAGAAGTGTGCTACTGGTGCCGATTTTACCTTCAAACTGCCAACAGAACAAATTACCATAGGGACATGGAATGTTCGCCCATGCACACCCTGTGGAAAAATGAAAGAACTTGAGCATGTTCTAGAGATATTACCACAGGGACAGTCTCTGACTTTCCTAAGTGAGGTGGACAGGACTGGGAGAATCCACAACAGAAGACGGCCACAAGATCTGGTACAGTGGAGAAGAAACAAAACACCACCATGGAGCAGCCTTCCTTGTCAGCAAAGAAGTAGCTGGGTGCATCATCAGCTGTGCTCCTGTTTCCAGCAGACTCCTCTCCATCCCTGTGTCTGCAAAGCCAAAGAACATCAGCATCATCCATGTGTACACACTCACATTACACCACAGCCATGAAGAAGTAGGAGCTTTTATGACCAACATGAAAACATCATGGACAAGGCAACCAAGAAAACGATCACCCTGGTCCTTGAAGATAGGCTGTGATGCCTAGCAACAGTGGAGACTGGAAGGATAGGGAAGTCTGTTGCTCACTTGTCGCCATATCCCGCCCTAAGTAACGAGTTATGTCACCATATCCCGCCCTAAGTAACGAGTTATGTCACCATATCCCACCCTAAGTAACGGTTATGTCACCATATCCCGCCCTAAGTAACGAGTTATGTCACCATATCCCCCCTAAGTAACGGTTATGTCACCATATCCCGCCCTAAGTAACGAGTTATGTCACCATATCCCGCCCTAAGTAACGAGTTATGTCACCATATCCCCCCTAGAAACGATTAGTCCATCCCTATAACGATTGTCACCATTCCCACCTAAGTAACAGTCATTTGTCGCCATTCCTCCCTAAGTAACAGTCATTTGTCCCATCTCTGCCCTAAGTAACAAGTCATTTGTCGCCATCTCTTGCCCTAAGTAACCGAGTTATTTGTCACCTTTCCCACCCTTAGTAATGAGGCATTTGTCACCATCTCCCACCCTTAGTAATGAGGCATTTGTCACCATCTCCCGCCCTATGTAATGAGTCATTGTCACCATCTCCCGCCCTATGTAAATGAGGCATTTGTCATCATCTCCACCCTATGTTAATGAGACATTTGTCCCATATCCCCCCTAAGTAACGAGTTATGTCACCATATCCCGCCCTAAGTAATCAGTCATTTGTCACCATCTCCCATCCTAAGTAACAGTCATTTGTCCCATCTCTCCCTAAGTAACAGATTTGTCACCATCTCCCCTTAGTAATCAGTCATTTGTCGCCATCTCCCGCCCTAAGTAACAGTCATTTGTCACCATCTCTGCCCTAGTAATCAAGTCATTTGTCGCCATCTCTGCCCTAAGTAACGAGTCTATTGTCACCATCTCCGCCCTAGTAATCAGTCATTTGTCGCCATCCCCCCTCTTTGCCACTATCCCACTGTAATCAGTCATTTGTCGCCATCTCCCCTAAGTAACAAGTCATTTGTCGCCATCTCTTGCCCTAAGTAACAAGTCATTTTCGCCATCTCCCCCTAAGTAACGATTTAGTCATCTCCCACCCTTGTAATGAGTCATTTGTCACCATCTCCCACCTAACAATGAGGCATTTGTCACCATCTCCCGCCCTATGTAATGAGTCATTTGTCACCATCTCCCACCCTATGTAATGAGGCATTTGTCACCATCTCTCGCCCCATGTAATGAGGCATTTGTCACCATTTCCCACCCTATGTAATGAGCATTTGTCACCATCTCCCGCCCTATGTAACAAGTCATTTTCCATATCTCCCCCTTAAGATCAAGTCATTTGCCCATAATCTCCCACCCTAAGATGCAAGTCATTTATCACCATCTCTCGCCCTAAGTAACAAGTTATTAGTGATCATCTCCTGCCTTGAGTAACAAGTGATTTTTCGCCATCTCTCACTCTAGTTTACAAGTGATTTGGGCTTTATTGTAGTCCTATTTCCTCTTGAACAATGTGCCATTTGTTCTTATGTGAGACATTTCTCTGATATGCTTGGATGGTATTAGTTCTCTCTTGTTTTGAGCTTGTCAGGTCTTTCACAAGATGGTAGGCTTAACTGCTGTGTTTTTCTGCAGAGTTTTTTATATAACTTTTCTATTGTTCTTCAATCCATGTCTCCTTTGCTTTCCTCATGCCTTTTATTTTTAGTTTATTGATTGGATTCTCTTCATAGTACTGCACCTTTACCCTCATCTTTCCTTTGCTTCAGTTCTCTGAGTTTGTTGCACAGCTTTATGATGTCTTCTGTGACACAAGGCTTCTTTGTTGGTCGGTGTTTAGCCTACCCAAGATATCAATGGATTTTTCAGTCATAACTGTGGTGGATTCTGTTGATCAAGGTGTAACAGAGTGGATATGTTAGATATCCCATCTCTGCACAAACTCGGGAACACGGAACAGCTAGTCAGTTTAGAATGTGACCTCTACAAAGAGGTTGCATAAATTACATTTCACCATGAAGGCGAAGTGTATGTGAAGGGAGGGTTTTCGACCACTACCCAAGGAGACAGGGCATCGACAATTCACAGGTGTGTCTCTAAATGAAAACACAATGCTGGGATTGTCGATGCTCTGATCACATGGGGATATCTGCTTACTAGCCCATCACAAAGGTCTACATGGGGGGGTCATATTTTCTTCCTATTGTTGCTTGGACGTTTTCTACTATGTTTGAATCCTTGAGTTTCTCAAGCTTGAACTTGATCCTTACATTGCCTTGCTTTTAATCATCTTGAAGTAGATCTGAAAGTCATCATCAAAAGCTCATGGTCGCTTTCTGTTTCTGCTCCTGGAAAACTCCTGGTCTTTTTAATATTGACACTTGATTCGAAGGGACATTGACCATGATGTAGCCTATTTGACTGTGACAGTCTCCTTGGGATTGCCATGTCCAGTGTCTAGATGGGTTGTGTGGACCAAATGTGTTCATCACCTCTAATGCTTGCAAAGTCTAGGAGCCTCAAGTCTCTTTTATGGTCTCAGGATTAATGTATTTGTCACATTTCCCCATCAAATTCTCGTTACCCTTATCCTGTCTCTGCATTCCAGCCGTCCTGTACTACATGATATCTTTTTGATTCTGGGTTATGACCTCCCAAAGTTCTTTAGTTGATTGAGTTTGAAGTTTTAACCACCCCACATTTCAAGAGATTTTGTACTTTTTCTTTTGTATGGAAGTATTCGAACCAAATTTCTTTTATGTACCATGCAAAAGACAGAGCTGGTTACAATGGCAATGGCAATGCCCTCATTGACAGAGTCAGTTCTTGGATCATAGCTTGTGTGATGGTGATGTTATAGGTGTAGCCTTCAGATGGATGGTAATGAGTTGGCTAGAGCCTAGTCGACATCCCATGGTGGTGTATCCTACAAAAAAGTTTTGACTGGGAAGGGGACAAAATTTTAGGGGAGTCACCAGCAAAATTGGACACCTCTGACTAAAGTGTGCACTCTTTTGAAGTGTAACACAAAAGAAAGTAGTTCCAATTTTTTGGTTCTAAGTCAACAGAAGACTGGAATGTTAGTTTTTTGCTGATACTTTATGTAGCCCATAAAGTACTTGAGTTGTATTAAAATTTAGAAATGTTTAGAAACTTTTCAACTCTGAAAGGAGGCAAGGATCTAGACATTTTTACTGGGCCACTTCCTGTAGAACTCTTGTGACAACTGGAAGTCCTAGATGATTGCTGGAGAGAGCAAGCCACGTTTTAATTTAGATATAGTTTATTTTACTCACCTGAATTGCTAGTGATTACCTTGTTCTTTGTTAGAGAGCAGGAACCAACAAACCGTCAAACCATAACATTGGCATGAGACAATCTGTTGGGACTCTTTGAGTTAATTTGATTTTGGATGTTTTGAATTTTTTACCCCCACAATTTCAAGAGATTTTGTACTTTTTTCTTTGTATGGAAGTATTCGAAACCAAATTTCTTTGTTATGTTTACGCAAAAAGACAGAGAGCCTGGGTTACAATAGCAATGGCAGTGTCTTTTTGGATGACCAATCCAGATCCATGTTCAGGTCTGTTTTCACTGCCACTGAAGTAGATTTTGTGACCTTCAGGGATAGAGGTTTCTCCAGTTATTTTTTTTCCAGCATATCTCACAGAGTTCAGGGTATTCCATCATATTTTTATTTTATGTGTCAGTTCTTCCACTTTTCCTGGTGTTCTCAGCAATCTCACATTCCTGGTGCCAATAGTAATTGTGTTCCTGGCAGGATGACTTTGATCCATCAGTTGCACAGTTTTTACCTCCTCCTGATGGTCAGCAAAGGAAGGCGTGGTCCTTGTACCGGTGACGGGTGATGACTGAGTCGGTATGGAAGTAGCACTGGTTTTCATATTCATGTGATGTCTCTTGAGCGATGTCGCATGACAGAGTCCATCCCTCTCCATGCTAGACCACAGCCGATGTCTTCCACCATGGTGGCTTGCCTTGGATCCACACACCTAGCCGTGAGTTCAGGGAACCTCATCTGCTTTGGCAGGTAGATTACATCATGAAAGTCATAGGCCCAGTGATGCAGTGTTAACATCACCCCCTCACATGGTTTAGCACACCTGCTGAGGCAAAATCCCCAGTGTGGTGCTTGGAGCTTGGTGCAAGGCAAGGCAAATTCTTTTATTCCAAGGATAATGAATAAGCACCAGTGTGATTTTTTCATTCAGCCCCGAGTTAGCACGTAAGTAATCTGTGAGATGACTGAGGACCAGTGATACCTGTCCTCCCTACTATAAACCAAGGTCACGTGTGTGAATGCACGCAGAACATCTTGTGCACATGTTTAAACACTTTCTGTGTTTTGGAAGAGTAGGCCCTTGTGTGCTGGTAGGAGCAGATGATAAAATGTAAAAAAAAAAAGGACACTGATTTGTTTAGACGTCATCCTTGAAGTCAGAATGCAGGTACCTTGATGGTGGGTAAACGGCTGCATCCACAAAATCTCAGCATTAGTGAACCTTGGAGCTGTGGCAGAGGAAGGAAAACGTCCTCCACACAAGTGTCCTGACTGCCAGCAGTCATGTGCTCTGTTGTTGCTGTGTGTGGCCAGTGTCTGACTGGTCACTTCACACTAGGTGTGCTCTGTTGTTGCTGTGTGTGACCAGTGTCTGAGGTCACTTCACACTAGTGAGCTCTGTTGTTGCTGTGTGTGGCCAGTGTCTGACTGGTCACTTCACACTAGGTGAGCTCTGTTGTTGCTGTGTGTGGCCAGTGTCTGACTGGTCACTTCACACTAGGTGAGCTCTGTTGTTGCTGTGTGGCCAGTGTCTGACTGGTCACTTCACACTAGGTGCTCTGTTGTTGCTGTGTGTGCCATGTCTGACTGGTCACTTCACACTAGGTGAGCTCTGTTGTTGCTGTGTGTGGCCATTTGACTGGTACTTCACACTAGGTGAGCTCTGTTTGCTGTGTGTGGCCATGTTGTCACTTCACACTCAGGTGAGCTCTGTTGTTGCTGTGTGCCAGTGTTGACTGGTCACTTCAAGTGGCTCTTTGTAGCGTGGTCCATTCCTGGTCATTCACACTAGTGAGCTCGTTTGCTGGTCCATGTGATCACTTACCAGTGGTTGTTGTGCTGTGTTGGCAGTGTCTGACTGGTCATTCACACTCAGCTACATGAGATAGTGTCAGGGATTTTCTCTTTATGACAACAATTTCCGAGGAAGAGGGATATATGACTCATCACTTTTTGTTGCCCATAGTTCAACAAAAGCATTTCAACAGATAGCCTTTACTTAACAGTAGTCCCTTGAGCATGTTGTACTTTGATATATTTCTGGCTACTTTTGTAACATCATATCCTCTGCCCTGTCGATTGCTGGTCCACAGGTAATGCATCCCCGTTTAAACCCCAACATTCGTCCCAAACACTAGACCATGGGTGGTTGTCTGGGTGCTAGTCTTTTGGATAAGATATAAAAAAAAACCAGAGGTTTGAGGTACAACATA
>CM060334.1:46208340-46213340 GCA_030674155.1 Stramonita haemastoma
TGTAAGAGGTAACGGACACAGCAGTAAGATTTAATGCACAGAGAGTTGAGGACGGACACGAGACTTCTAGCACTTGACACATCTGCGTGCTGACGTAGCACAGACACACAGGGGAGAATACAGGGTGTTGTGAAAAGGGCGACAATATTGTAAGATTGGATGTGGGTGTAAGGAGGGGGGTGTGTGTTGGGATGGAGGGATGGGTATGAAATGAGGAGGTATGGGGGGTATGGGGTTGGGTGGGGATACAGAATGGTGTGGGAGGTTAAGCGGACAGGTGATGTGGATGGGGTGTGTTTAATAGGGTTTAGTAATATTATATGGATATTATATGGGATGGGATTGGGTGGGGGGATAGTAGATGTTGGGGTGGTTAAAGGGGGGGGGGGAGTGTTTATTTGGAGGTTGTGGGGGGGGGGTGGGGTGATTAGGATGATTGGGAATAGGTAGGGGGAGAGGAGAGGAGATGTATGTGATGTGATTATTTGAAGGGTGGATGGGATGGTTTATTTATAGTATTGGGTGGTGGTTGTGGTATTTTGTTGGGTTTTTTTGGTTGGTTGAGGTTGATGTGAGAGTTGTTATTATTTTAATAGATTTATTTTAATGTGAGGTGTGGTTGGTTTTTTGTAGGATGAGGTAAAATGGGATGGAGGAGGTAGTATAAGAGGGTTATGTGTTGTGATATGGAAATTTGTAAGAAGGAGGTATGGGATGAATAGGAGGTTTGGGAGAAATGTTTAAATGTTCCATCATTATCATGGTTGCTTGATCATTGTGGACCGCAGGCTTTTCTATTTGTGTGTTCGTGTGGCAACTGCCCGCACTGAGGCTGTGGCTGTGTGCCGTCCAATTGTAATTTTCATTTATATATGTGTAATTCTATTATTGTTGTCTCTCTACACTTTACCGAGCTTTCGTTCCGACAGACTTGCAGATGCAAGCCAGGCTGTTCTCTTTGTGGCTGTGGTATCACCACAAGAACAGCACCACCCCATATAAGATGTTAGTAAATGTGTATGCCTACAGGAAAAAAAACTCTCTTGGTGCCGAGGGCTCTGTTACTGCACAAAATTGGGGTAGGATGGGACTCCCAACTGCCTTTTGTCACATCTTTTTTTATCTGCCCCTATTTTTGAGTGTGTATGGGCAGGCACGCCTGTATTTGTGAACACTGCCACCACATAAGGAGTCGCATTGCAAGCACCAGAGGTCATTTTTAGTTATTGGCAATGGTTATCAATTTGCCATAATGGCTATACAATACCAAAAAACAAATTGAAAAATCAGTTCTATCAAGTAAAACAACTGCAGAAAGCAAAATGAGAAAATTGACAGTTAGTAGGTGGCCAGAATGAGGACTTTGGCTATTTTCAAAACACGTTTAAAGACAAAAGGAACAAAATTATGACTTGATAGTTCACGTTCAATAAAAAATAGTGCTTGAGTTTTATAATCTATAAAAAATATTAAAAACCAGAAACCTCACCCTCACCCTGCCCCAAAATGTCCCCTAGCAGAAAAGTGGTTATGTGCCTAAGCGACTCCTTTCGTGGTGGGTGATCAATCATATTGAGATTATGATAAAATTAGTGTTATACTATGTGTTGTTGCGCAAACTGGACAGCTATTTGTCCGACCGGACATGCGTATTCGACCAGGGCTGTAGTATCTCGCTGCTTTTTGGCAGTGGGGGGCGCCACGTCATATCAAAGATCTAGTAAACGCCAATGTTGTGGTATGATTGGGACTGAAAACTAGCTGTTTTCACATCTTCTCTAGATGTGATATGTGGCTGTGTTTTTGAGGGTGTGATTGCGGGTGCCCTAGCGTGTATTTGTGATTGCCGGTGTGTTCGCGTGTGAACACGACCCTACACTGTGCTGTGGTGCAATTAATTAGTCAATATTTTATGTAAAACTGCGTATTGTTGTATACACTGTACCAGCTTTTGTTCCGTCATACTGTATTCGCCAGACTGCTTCTTTGGAGCTCTGGTGTCACTACAAGTATACCACCACCCCAACGGCCACCATGGCACAGTGGTTGAGAGCCGGTAAGGTGAGCCCAGCGATGTCTGTTTCTGTCCAGTTCACATGCCACTAACCACAGCTGCTCTTCTCTCCTGAAAGAGATACATAAGGTTTTGATAACCCCTATGTATAAGATGTGTATTTTGTTCGCATAGGGGACCTGGACTTAATGTAACGTCATCTAGAGAAGTTAATGGGAATTTGGGTCTGGATTGCTTGAAATGCATTACATTGCATCCCATGGTATTGTATTACACTGAATGCTTTTCCATTGTTTTGTATTGTATTGTTTGCTTTACATTGAATTGTACTACAGTATATTGTATTGTTGACCACTGGCAGTCAGGCAGACCTCAAGCTGATCTTTCCTTTTATATGTTTATCTGAGTGAACGTATTTGATATCCAAACTCTGTTTGTACCTCGGAAACACGGCTCAGTTATACAGTGTGGGATGTGCTTTTTTACAGAGGTTGTGTAACCTTCTTTCCACCGTGAAGTCGAAGTGCGTGCAATCGATCGGTTTTAACCACTACCCAAGAAAACAGACCATCGACAATTCACAGGTGTGTCTCTAAATAGAAACACGACGCTCTGATTGTCGCCCCTGATCACATGGGAGATAATCTACTTACCACCCCATCACACACACACACATACACATATATATAAATTCCTCTTCCCCACTACCATAATTATATATAGATATAGATATAGATATAGATATAGATATATATATAGATATATATAGATATATATAGATATATATATATAGATATATATATATAGATATATATATATGTGTGTGTGTGTGTGTTGTATGGCTGATAGTATGGCTGGCATATATATATATATATATATATATATATATAATATATATATATATATATATATATAATATATATATATATATATATATATATATATATATAATTATGGTAGTGGGGAAGAGAAATGGAGGGGGTGGGTGTGATTCAAACATTCCTTCTTTAATTTAACTTCTGTTCCCTTAAAATAATGTGATAGATCTATTAGACCACAAAAAGATCCTTTATGTAATTGTGTTACATTTAGAGGACATGTGTGTGGTGTGTGTGTGTGTGTGTGTGTGTGTGTGTGTGTGTGTGTGTGTGTGTGTGTGTGTGTGTGTGTGTGTGTGTGCGTGTGTGTATGTGTGTATATGCATGTGTATAAGTACATGTGTGTTTATATGTGTGTGTATTTGTGTGTGTGTGTTTGTGTTGTGTTGTGTATGTGGTTTTTTTTAATTTGTTTTATTCTGTCTGTGTTTGTGTATGTATGTGTGTGTGTGTGTGTGCGCGCGCGCGTGCGTATGTGTGTGTGTGCGCGCGTATGTGTGTGTGCGCGTGTGTGTGTGCATGTGTGAGTGTGTATGTGTGTACACGTGCTGGTTCGCGCTCCAGTATGTGTGCATGTATGTATACACATGTGTAATTTGTGCGTGTGTGCGTGCTTATGTGCATACACACACACACATTCAATGATTCATAGTAGAACGCTTGTATAATTTTTCTTATCTGTTCGCTGGGTGTGTGTGTGTTTGAGGGTATGTGTGTGCGTGTGTACGTGTGTACGTGTGTGTGCGTGTATATGTGTGCGTGAATATGTGTGCGTTCATGCCTGTGTGTGTGTATGAGTTAGTGTGTGTGTGCGTGCGAGTGTGTGTGTGTGTGTGTGAGTGGTGTGTGTGTTAGTGTGTGTGTTAGTGTGTGTGCGTGCACCTTTGACTGTCTCTGCATATGATACAAGAAATAAAACGAACAAAGAAAGAAAGAAACAACAATAACAAAAATCACCTCCACCCCCTTAAATGATAAAGAATCTGAAAGAACCCAACTTTACGTCCAATAGTTTCATCTGTCCCTTGTCAGTCCCAAGCCCAATTGCAAACCCACATGCATTTGTTTATCATGGAAAGGGAACTGAACAACTCAAACTAAAACAAGAAAACATACAAAAGTTTGCCAAGAAAGCTTCTTACTAAATTGTTATTTATTTCCAGCATAATCGCATTATTAAGCAATATTTTGTCCAAATGACATTAATTCAAACGTTATATTGCGCAAATTGCACACTGTAACGATGAGTACTATTATATTTCGACTTTTGTTTGTATAAACAAGAACTTAAACAAACTATGGTATTAAAAGTCCTTAATTTTAAACATTACCAGCAGTCTTCTTCCTGTGCAAACGCAGATGAAAATGAAAGTCTAAAAAATTATGTCTCCCTGTATAGTTCCTCTGTAAGCAGGATGTTGCTGCCACATCCCTCTATTATTAGATTAGAGACTAGGATTTACAGAACCCCCATCTTTCGCAATCGCCAGCAGTAATCATGTACAATTGGCCGGTTTGTGCAGGGTCAAAACAATGTAGCCTGTAGCCACTTTGCCTCTACCTGCTTCAATCATCCCCAGATAGACATTTTGGGGAGAAAAATTGAAATCAGAAGTAGATGAATTTGCATTGCCAGTAGCGGCTATCGTGTTCTGGGCATTCCAGGCAGGGTTGGGATGGGTGAGAACTTTGATAAACCGAAATGGTTTTTGTAAATAACTACTTAAAAATCAATCACAGCCACATGGTTTATTGTAACAGTAAAGTATATGCTATAAAGAGTCTCCACATACCAAAAAGTGAAAAAGTGAAAAAGTGGCCGATAGCCGCTTCTGGCAGGCAACCCTCGATATATATATATATATATATATATATATATATATATATATATATATATATATATATTATAATATATATATATACATACATATGTGTGACGCTCTACCACATAATGAGACGCATTGCACCAGAGGTCAATTTTTAGTTATTGACATGTTATCACACTGCAATAAAATAGCTATACAATACAAAAAACAGATTGAAAATCGGACAATTCTGGGAAAAGTTATTGCAAGTTGAAATGCTAGACTGCAGGGAATGTTAAAATG
>CM060334.1:46218340-46225840 GCA_030674155.1 Stramonita haemastoma
TTCGATTTGTGAATCCAAGAAGACTGTTCCCCGGCAACAAGGAAGTGTTCAAGATCTGTGTTCCAGGGTTAACTGTCAATGACTTGTCTGTTTGGCTCAATTCCAAACAAAGTTTCCCAGACATCAAATATGTTGTTGTCCATATTGGTGTTAACTCCTGCTCTTCAGGACCTGTTCAAACAGAAGAATGGACCAAACTGATACGCCGCTGCCAGGATGTCTTCCCAGGGGCCAAGTTAGCATTCAGCTCCATCATCCCTGCCAGAGGCCGACATCATCTCAACAACGCCATCCGTCCCTCTAACAGCAACCTCCAGACCACCTGTGAACAATTAGAAATGAAGTTCATTGACCACACCACTACTTTCACAACCCCAGCAGGTGCCCCTCGGCTTGCCCTCTACCAAGATTTAGTCCATCCAAGTGCTAAGGGAACCGCAAGACTTGCCACCAACATAAAGGCACCTTGGTCAATTCAGCAAGATCAGCAGCAAAACATTGAAGTGGGTATGCCGCAGTCCTCATTGTCCAATGTAAAAAAGCCAAGGAACAACACTATGCCCCATGAACTAAACTTCACAAGGAAATTCCATTCTGGTTCCAACTTTGAAAGAAGAACTGTACCAACTACCTACAATGGTGCAGATCTGATGGAACCTCACTACCATGATCCCCAGGCTGACACTTCTCACAACACCCGGAACTGCCCACCCCCATCATCTCTTCTTCATTACCCCAATCTTAATTCACATCCTGGACGGACAAACTTCAGGTCTTCACATATACCGTCAACTGTTGATGGTTTTCCTCATGATATCAATGGAAGGAAAGCACCCATGCCCCTACCTCCTCATTCCACTCAGGACAGTAGTCATCCCAGAGATGCTTTCTCCCATAATGTCCGCCCAACAGAAACAAATCTGCCCTTTCCTCACCAATTCAGACATGACAGAGGTCATTACAGACACACTTCTCATGTAGCCCCTAAACTTCAGCAAGCAACTAATCAGACTGTTTCTATGCCTCCAGACTTTTCTGCCAGTCACAGATACATACATCCTTTTGCTGTTGATTTACTGGCCATGGCATCCCAGTTGTTGTATCAACAGCCATCCTCACTATCCATGTCAAATTGTCCAATGTAAACATGATTTTTAAACCATCTGTTTAGTACTCCATGTTAGCCTGAGGGTAATGTCAGAGATTGTGTGTGTGTGTGAGTGTGGGTGGGTGTGTGGGTGGGTGCATGCATGTGAGTATTTGGATGTATTTCCCTCTGGGAATCTCCTGAAGACTCCTAGGCATAAGTATGTGATGCATGGTATGCATGGATGATATACCGGGCTGGGCACTAGTCAATGATTACTGACGGTGGTAGATAATATAGTTATTGTCCTTGGAAAAGTGAACTTGTGACTTACTGTGACCTTGAATTACAAATTTTGGGATCATTGTGTTAATTTGCTTTTTCTTTTCTTTCATCTCTTAGGGAAAAAACTTGATAATTTGCCTTTAGCAGTAAGCTGTAGCTTTTGTTGTTGGTTTTTACTTTGTTTCTTTTCAGTGTTTATTTTGTTTATTTGTTGTTGTTGTGTGTGAGGTTTTTTGTTTGTTTGAGTGAGATTGGGAATTAATTCTTTTTGGGCCTTTCCTAGTTGGCACCGATTGTGAGTGTGGTTCACCTTTGTGTCTTTTTGTGAGTGTACATTGAAAATCTGAGCTTTTGTGCATTGTGTATTGAGTAGTTGATCATTTCAGTTTTATCCTGCAACTACATATCATTACTTTGGTCACTTGTTATTCATATTTCTTTGCTGAAGACTTTTCACATTGATTTTTATTTTTTCCTTTTTGTGATTCACGTTATCCCTTGGGATCAGTGTAAGCGAGTGCATTTTTTGTGTTTTCTT
Organism: Stramonita haemastoma; assembly: GCA_030674155.1. Lineage (NCBI taxonomy): Eukaryota > Metazoa > Mollusca > Gastropoda > Neogastropoda > Muricidae > Stramonita > Stramonita haemastoma. The sequence continues at coordinate 46,220,251 of CM060334.1, forward strand.
CAAAATACCAAATTCGCATACATTTCTAAGGTTCTCAACAGATTATAAATCATAACTAAATTGGTCCTTTATCATGTTTCTTCTTTAATGCTGTGTCACAATGTCAGACAGCAATAATTCCTGGCTAAAGGAAGAGGGACTCAGAGTAGGTCATTTAAATATAAATCATATGATAAACAAATTAACTGAGATATCTTCTATTTTGACAAATTCAGGAAAGAGTTTTCATGTATTTGGATTTTCAGAATCTCGTCTTTCCTCCCAGATTTCCGATAGTGATATATCATTCCCTGGTTACATTGCAGTTCGCAAGGATCCATTACAAAACAAGGAAACCGGTTTACTCCTTTATATGCATGAGTCACTGAGATTCAAAAGAATAGATACCTTAGAGCAACATAACGTAGAAGCACTCTGGGTCGAAATTCAAATAAAATTTACCAAGCCATTTCTAATCTGTTTACTATACAGAAATCCATCGGAAAGAATTGATTGGAACGATCGTTTTATTTCAATGATGGACCACGCATACACTCAATGTAAAGATATCATTGTATTAGGAGACTTCAATATAGATTTACTAAAAGACAATAAGCATTGGAATCTAACGTATAAATCTTATGGACTAACACAGTTAATACAATCACCAACGCGAGTAACTAGTGTCCTACAACTCTTATTGACCATTTATATGTATCTGATCCTAAGACTATTATTGAAACATCTGTCCCTGAGTGTGGTTGCAGCGATCATTATCCGATTTGTTTTACATGGTCAAAAAAAGGCACAAAAATACCAAAGTTAAATCATAAAACTATCGTGTTTCGAAATTTTTCAAAATTCGATAGTGAAAAGTTTATTTATGATCTTACACATTCTTCTCTGAATAGCGTATATCAGTATACAGACCCTGATATGGCATTAGAAGTATGGTACAAGATTTTTTATGGCATATACAACAAACATACTCCACTGCAAACGAAGAGAGTTCAATATAGGATAAAACCTCCATGGCTGACAGATGAAATACAGAAAGCCATTTACCATAGAGATTATTTGCTGAAACATAGCTCCCGTGAAAATTATAAAAGGCAGAGAAATAAAGTAGTTTCCCTCATTCGAACAGAAAAAAAGAAATATTTTCTAAATGCACTGAGCAAGAAGAACAATGGTAGACTAATCTGGAAAGCCATGCATCAATTAACAAATAAAAATGTCAACAGTTCAACCAGTACGCAAAATGATATATCAGCTGACAAACTAAACTACCATTTTTCAACTGTAGCAAAACAAGTAATTCAAAATGACTACTCGAAAGAAAATAATTTACATGAACTGCAAAAGTATTGTAAAGACAAAAATATTCGCCTTTTTGCGAAAATACAACCCCTATGCGTTCAAGAAGTTTACACTGCTTTAAGAAAGCTCAAACAGACAAGCACCCGTGGCATTGATGGAATTGATGCAAAAATTCTTAAGCTTTCAGCACCAATCATAGCAGAAACTCTTACATATGTTTATAATCTTTGCATTGATAAAAAGTATTTCCCTAAAGGTTTTAAACAAGCAAAAATTATTCCCATATATAAATCTGGAAACAAGACCGATCCATCCAACTACAGACCAATTTCTATTTTATCTGTTCTTTCTAAGCCTCTGGAGCAACATATTTATAAGTGTCTTCTTTCTCACTTAAATCAACATGATCTCATACACCCCAACCAGTCTGGATTTAGAGAATATCATTCCTGTCACACAGCTTTAACAAAGCTGGTTGATCGCTGGCTATTAAATATAAATAGAAAGCAATTTACTGGAATACTGTTTGTTGATTTTGCAAAGGCATTTGATGTTATAAATCACAAACTTCTTCTTAAAAAATTAGCACTTTACAAATTATCCCGTAGTACTCTTGAGTTGATCTCCTCTTTCCTTTCTGATAGACAACAGAAAGTATCTTTAAATGGATCTATCTCTGATTTTCTCCCAAACACTTATGGTGTGCCTCAGGGTTCAGTTTTGGGTCCCCTACTTTTTCTACTTTACATTAATGATCTTCCTTTATCCATAGGTACTCAATGCGACATGTTTGCTGATGACACCACCCTTGAAACAACGAACTCTGATGCGCGTGAGGTTTATCATACAATGCAAAAAAGTATCAATAACCTTATTCAGTGGACACACTTAAACCACATGTCTCTACATCCCAATAAAACTAAATTTATGTTGATTACCAATAGACAAAAGCGTCAAAACCTCACCCAGTCTTTTTTACCCTCTCTGTATATTTCTAATGTGAAAGTCGATGAAGTAACGAATCATAAAGTTTTAGGTGTAACAATAGATAATAACCTCACATGGTCGAAACATTTAGAAAAAATGTCTAGAAATATAGCATCAAAACTGTATCAGTTTAGAAAAATAAAGAACTTTTTAAACTTACATGCTAGGAAACTATTCTTTTATGCATATATACAATCTCACATTGATTATGCATCTACACTCTGGGATCTAGCGAGTAAAAATGTACTTAAACATTTGCTTAGCGTTCACAAAAGAGCCATTAAAATTGTCATTAACAAGGCATCTACTCTAACAGACTTTGACTATAAACAAGCAAATATACTTCCCCTCCCAGCCAAGTTAATTTACAATAAAGGCATTCTCATGTATAAAATACTCCATGGTAAGACTCCACATTCTCTTAGGAATATGTTTACTTATAATAGTTATCGACATTCGCACAAAATAAATGTTCCTTTCACAACAATTAATCTTTATAAGTCTAGCCTTATGTACTCTGGAGGATGGCTATGGAATAATATTCCAGAGCTCCTAAAATGTGAATCTAATTATTCTAGATTTAAAACCAACATGTTTAATTACTTAATGAGTCTCTCTGATTTAACATTCCTTTCTCCAAACATGTATTGAACACAAACGCGTATTGAACTGATCTATTATCAACACTATTATTGTCACTCAGCATGTATCTTACCGTTTGTCGTAGTCGTTGTTCATATCATCACCATCATTATCATCATCATCACCATCATCATCATCCTCATCCTCAACACCATCATCCTCATTAGCGTCTTTTTGTCACCCTCATCATAGTTTGTGTTATAATTATCATCATCATCATTGTTCTTGTTGCTAATAATATGATTATTTACATGACTAGATGCTCGGATGCTTTTTTTAAAAATTTTTTATTATTATTATTTTTTTATATGGAAATGTTAATATTTGCAAAATTATGCTCTCTCTCTCTCTCTCTCTCTCTCTCTCTCTCTCTCTCTTCTCTCTCTCTCTCTCTCTCTCTCTCTCTCTCTCCTTCCCCATACTCTCCTGTCTGGTATTTAAATTTGTATTCCTAATATATTCTTTGTTTTGATTTTCCCCCGTATTCTTCAAAAAAGAAATTGTTCATTGTTTGGTTGAGAGGTTGGTTTTCTTGATTGTTGGTTATTTGTGTTCTTTTATGCCCAGAGGGCTGGTTGTAAAAAAGCATGTTTGCTTATGCCATTACCCTCTTTAAATAAAATTTATTCAATTCAATTCAATTCAATTCAATTCAATTCAATTCAATTCAACCCCTCCCCCTCTCTCCCTATCCCTCCCTCTCTCCCATCTCCAACCCCCCAACCCCCCCTGCATACCTGATTCTGCAACAGTCTGTTGTAAGCTTCCTCGGGGATTTTGGGCAAGGGCACACATACACACACACAAACCCTGACACACACACCCAACAAACTACAACAACAACAACAGAAACAAATCTCTCTCTCTGTCTCTCCCTCTCTCTCTCCCTCCCTCCTTCACCTCTCTCCCTATCCCTCCCTCTCTCCCATCTCCAACCCCCCAAACCCCCTTGCATACCTGATTCTGCAGCAGTCTGTTGTAAGCTTCCTCAGGGATTTTGGGCAGGGGTCTACCGTCCATCCTGGAGGCTCGGTTGCCTCCCTGCTCCCCCTCCCCCATCCCCATCCCCCCATCCCCTTGCTGCTGCTGCTGCTGCTGCGGCTGCTGCAGAGCGTGTCGGCTGCTGTACAGCCTCGGAGGAAGCTGAGGGGAAGAGTCGTTTATGTTCTGGGCTGCGAGGTAGGGGCTTTCTCCTTTAGCCTGCAAAACGAGTGTACGGGTGTACGTGGGGTTTTTTTTTGTTTTTTTTTGTTTTTTGGGGGGGGGTTTGTTTGTTGGTGTGTAGGGGTAGGGGGGTGGGGGGTAGGGGGGAGGGTGGTGGGGGGTGTTATGTTGGTGGTGGGTGGTGGTGGTGGTGGTGGTGGTGGTGGTGGTGATGGTTTTTTTGTGTAAAAAACGAGTGTGGGTTGATTCTGGTGTGTGTGTATGGGTGGGGGGTGTGTGTTGTGTGTGTGGTGTGTGTGTGTGTGTGTGTGCTGTGTGCTGTGTTGTGTGTGTATTGTATGTGTGTACGTAAGTGTGTGTGCGCATGCACGTGTGCACATACACACCACATATATACATAGACACATACATGCACATAAACACACACACACACACACACGAGTCGTTCTGTGCTGGGAGGTAGGGGCTTTCTCCTTTAGCCTGCAAAACGAGTGTACGGGTGTGTACGCGTGGGGTTTTTTTTTTGTTTGTTTTTTTGTTTGTTTGTTGGTTGGTTGGTTGTGTGGGTGAGTAGGGTGGGGTGGGGGGGTTGTGTTGGTGGTGGTGGTTTGGGGGGGGGGGTAGGGGGGGTTATGTTGTTGTTGGTGGTGGTGGTGGAGGAGGTGGTGGTGGTGGTGGCGTTCTTTTTAATAAACGAGTGTGGGTTGTTACTAGTGTGTGTGTGGGTGGGTGGGGTGGGGTGGGGTGTTTGTGTGGGTGGGGAGGGGGAGGAGTGTGTGTGGGGGTGGGTGGGGGGTTGGGTAGGGTTGGTGTTTGTGGGGGATGGATGGGTGGGTGTGTATGTGTGTGTGTGTGTGTGTGTGTGTGTGTGTGTGTGTGTGTGTGTGTGTGTGTAAGTGTGTATGCGCATGCACGTGTGTACATAGACATATACATGAACACACACACACACACACACATACACACACACACACACACACTCACACACACACACACACACACACACACACACACACACACACACACACACACACACACGAGTCGTTCTGGGCTGGGAGGTAGGAGCTCTCTCCTTTAGCCTGCAAAACGGTACGGGTGTACATGTGGGGTTTTTTGTTTTGTTGTTGTTGGGTTTTTTTATGTTGTTGGTAGTAGTGGTGGTGTTGTTTTCGGTTTTTTTTTATAAACGAGTGTGGATTGTTATCAGTGTGTGGGTGGGTGTATGGGGTGTTTGTGTGTGTAGAGGGGGGAGTTTGTGCGTGCGTGCGCGTGCGTGTGTGTGTGTGTGTGTGTGTGTCTGTGTGTGTCTGTGTGTGTCTGTGTGTGTCTGTGTGTGTCTGTGTGTTTGTGTGTGGACGCACGCGTGCTCATACTCACCACGTGTGTGTGTGTGTGTGTGTGTGTGTGTGTGTGTGTGTGTGTGTGTGTGTGTGTCTGTGTGTCTGGGCATGTCTGTGTGCATGCACGCGTGTTCATACACATCATACACATAGACACA
>CM060334.1:46258340-46260840 GCA_030674155.1 Stramonita haemastoma
CTTCCTCTGTCTCCACTCCCAGCAGTTTCTGCACGCGCACACGGCCACACAGGTGAAGAAACACACACACACACACACACACACACACACACACACACACACACACACACACACACACACACACACACACACACACACACCTCCAGAGATTTTTTCCCCCTGGAGTTAACATCAGTGCTGACTACACTCTGCCCCCAAAAGTCCTTCGGATGAGACTATAAACCGAGGCCCCCGTATGCGAACGCACGCAGAACATCTTGTGCACACGTTAAATCCTGTTCCGCTTTTCGCAAGAGTATAGGCCATCGTGTGCCGGTGGGAACATGACATTTACAAAACTGCATACACACGAGGACTGGATGTAAAATAGCACACGAGTGCTTATCCCATTATCCTCGGTATAAAGAATAAAATAAAAAATAAAATAAATAAAATAAAATAGAGACCACCGTTTGGGCCGAAAACTTTTTCCCCCATCCATTACACCATGACTGGTGGTCTAGGCGCTAGTCTTTCGGATGAGGCGATAAACCGAGGTCCCGCGTGGTACACATCATTATTTAGCGCACGTAAAAAAAAAAACACGGCAACAATGGGGTTGTCCCTGGCAAAATTCCGTAGAGAAAAGCCACTCTGATTGGGAAACAAATACAGTTGCAGACAGGAAAAAAATATATAAAAAAATAATGGGTAGGCGCTGCACTTGTGGCGACGCGCTCTCCCCGGGAAGAGCAGCCCGAATTTCACGCAGAGAAATCTGCTACAACATGATGTGGTATAAATTTTAAAAAATCAATAAATAAACTAGTATTGGTGGATGCACCAGTTTTTAATTACATCATGTTCAATTACATACGTTATCCCCTTAGCATAATTAGGCGTTTCTTCTACGTCATTGCGTAATTATATACAATATGCTGTGACACAATCCATTCTCAAATGAGACAAAAATCTTTGAGAAAAATACACAAAATGGTTTACCAAAGTCTTAACCCGCATTAAAAAGTCTACAAGCAGCATAGTGAATCTAGCCACATCTGCGTGATTAGGCCTACCCGTTTAAAAAGGTAAAGGTAAAGGTGTCCCATAACCTATGCGGTCGTATGGAAGCGAGGCATCAGAGACCTCAGCTTCTCTAGGGGCCAGCATATTGAGGGCGGAGCCCATCTCCTCTCCCTCGCTGCTTTACCTTCCCTGACCCTAAAGAGGGCAGGTACCCATTTACAGCTGGGTGAACTGGGGGGAACTGTACTGAAACCAAAACGCGCAAAACGGGTCACCCATCCAGTTGGTAACCACGCTCGATGCTGCTTAAACTACCCGTTTACTTCCAAGGAAAAAAACTTAGTAATTTCTAAAGTAAACAGTTAAAGTTAAAGTCTGTCCCGAGCCTAAGGCTCATCAGGCCGGTGCTTATCCCGCTTTCTGTGGCGTTAAGCGACTGAGAGTCATAGACTCCCCCCTGGATAGGACGCCAGTCTATCGCAGGGTTAACCCCCAACACAAAATTGGTACCCCTTTTACACCTGGGTGGGGTGAGAAAATAGCCGTAAAGTGCCTTTTCCAAGGGCACAACGCCATAGACAAAAGCTGGGATCGAACCCGCAACCTTTAGATTACGAGTCCAACGCCCTAACCACTAGACTACAGCGGCGGCAGCAATTTTTAAAGTAAACAACAACGAAAAACAAAAAAGCCCGCCACAGCATCGAATGAGGAAGGAAAGGGAAGGGTGACTACTCACAGACGCCATTTTGACCGCCCCGTTCGGATCTTTGACCATGGCGGCATCTGCGTCATCCAGGTCAAAGGTCACATTGCCAAGGTGAAGGACAGCGGCAATGACGGTGAACATCTCTTCTTGTTCCTGTAAAAAAAGAGAAAAAAGTACAGTTTGGAAAAAAAATAATGCATTTAACCTAGCACATCACCTTGACCAGCCTTTATCCGATGGTTTATTGTACACCTGAATCAGTCCATTTCTTCGTCATCGAACGCTCAGGCAGTAGCCTACCTATTACTGTTTGTCATATGAACGAAAATGCGTTGCACTGCCGTTAAGCGCCTGACAAGTCAGGCCCAGCGCATTCGACTTCACTCAGCGTGGAAGAGAATTCTTGTTATCTTGTAAGTCTTTCTGGAGAAAAAAAAAAGGCGGGAGAATGAGTCAAGAAGGTAGAACATAGACAGACAGGAAGAAAAGGAACGAGGGAGAAACAAAGAGAGGGATAGAAAAGGGGGAATTCCTAGCACACAATTTCCAGAAGGCGGGGATGCTATTTATACTGACAGACCTACGGCATCCCCATCGGGGGGGGGGGGGGGGGGGGGGGGGGCAAGGAAGGGGGGGGGATGAATGCAGTTTTGTCATCCGTTCCCACTGGGGCACCCAATGGCCTATTCTTCCAAGAAGGGGAACAGGTTTTAACGTGTGCGCAGAATGTTCTGCGAGCCATCGCTCACGGGACCTCGGTTTACAGTCTCGTCCAAAGGACTTTTT
>CM060334.1:46270840-46273340 GCA_030674155.1 Stramonita haemastoma
AGACGGCAGAAAATGTACAAGAAGGAGGTGACATGAAGAAAAGGAACCGGGAAGAAACAGAGAAAAGGGATAGAAAAAAAGGGGAATTCCTAGCACGGAATTTTCCAAAAGTGGGGGGGGGGGGAGGGATATTTGTACTGACAGGCCCCCCAGCATCCCCACAGGGGAATATGAAGCTGACATCACAAATTTATCGATGCAATGCCTGTGACACACACTAGCTGGATTGATCATACCCTCACCACAATAGGTTAGGCTACATGCTATTTTTGCACACCACTGTCATACGCGAGAAAGAGAGTTGGGAGAGGGAGGGAGAGAGGGGGGAGGAGAGGGGGGGGGGAAGGGGGGAGGGAAGAGAGAGAGAGAGAGAAAAGAGAGGGAGAGAAAGAAAAGAGAGAGAGAAGAAAGAGAGAGAGGAGGAGAGAGAGAGAAGAGATCGGGGGAGGGAAGAGGAGAGGGAGGGAGAGAGAGATCGGGGGAGGGAAGAGGAGAGGAGAGGGAGGAGGGGAGTGAGAGAAAGGGGGGAGAGAGGGAAAGCGGGGGGAGAGAGAGTGGTAGAGAGAGAGTGAAAGACGAATAGAGAGAGAGGAAGGAGAGGAGGGAGAAAGGGAAATAGAGGAGGGAAAGAGAAAGGGAGAGAGAGGGGACATAGAGAGAGACAGACAGAGACAGACAGACAGACAGACAGACAAAAGTAGAGACATGCAGAGATATAGATAGACAGACAGGCAGACAGACAGACAGACAGACAGACAGACAGACAGACAGACAGACAAACAGACAGACAGACAGACAGACAGACAGACAGATAGACAGACAGTGAGACAGACAGACAGACAGAGAGGCACAGTGAATGAACAAAGAACATAATTGCCTACAATCCCCTATAGGTCCCGTGCACAAGACATCACGTTTCCAGAAATGCACAGTGCAGTAGGTGGGGTAAGCTAGGCAGAGAGATAGTGACAGCCACACACCGATACAAAAGAAAAGAAAATTAAGGAACAGACTGATCAGAAGAAAGAGGAATATCGGACACTGACACTTCCTAATCTATCTAGACATACCTACATACAGACTAGCAGGCAGGCAGGCAGACGGAGAGAGAGAGAGAGAGTATACTGTGCAATCACTTACCTGTACCTGTACGCAGACATTAAGAATATTGAGAGTGATTGTGTGTGGGGGGGGTGAGTGTAAGACAGTGTGTGTGTGAGAGAGAGAGTGAGTGTGTGTGTGCGTGCATGCGTGCGTGCGTGCGTGCGTGCGTGTGTGTGTGTGTGTGTGTGTGTGGTGTGTGTGTGTGTGTGTTGTGTGTGTGTGTTGGTGTGTGTGTGTGTGTGTGTGTGTGTAAGTGTTGTGTATACATGTGTGTGTGTGTGTGCGTGTGTGTGTGTGTGTGTGTACGTGTGGCGTGTATGTGTGAGTATGCGCGTGTATGCGTGCGTGCGTGCGTGCGTGCATGCTTGCGCACGCATGTGTGCGTGTGTGCTTGTGTGTATGTGTGTGTATTATTTCATTTTTATTTATTCTTTTATTTCGAGGATAAAGAAATAAGCACTCATGTACTTTTCTTTCCATCCAGTCCCTGTGCGTATGCAGCTTTGTATATACCGTCATTATTTTCCACCGGACCACAGTGGCCTACTCTTCCGAAAGGTGGAACAAGTTTTAACGTGTACGCAAGATGTTCTGCGAGCGTTCGCCCACGGGACCCTCAGTTTTATAGTCCCATCCGTATGATAGAGACAGACAGACAAACAGACTGACAGGTAGATAGACAGACCGACAGACTGACAGACAGACCGACAGACAGAACAATGAACAATGAACAATGAACAAATGAACAAATTTTATTTAAAGAGGGTAATGGCATAAGCAAACATGCTTTTTTACAACCAGCCCTCTGGGCAAAAAAAAACAAAACAAAAAACAAAACAAAACAAAACACAAAAAAAACACACACACACACACACACAAAAAACCCAACAAACTGAATAAATTATTTATATATAAAAAAAAAGAAAAGAAAAAAAGGCATAGCAATAGCGAACAAACTGCACATAGACATTATATGAGTGGAAGACAAAGGGAAAAAATAATAACAACAACAACAATAATAATAATAATAATAATAATAATAATAATAATAATAATAATAATAATAATAATAATAATAATAAATATATATCCATGACATCATCCAAATGCAATAAACATTTTCTACGCCTATATCGTTATCTTTTACAAAACAAGCGTACAAAATCACAAAATCAGATTAGAAAATAAAGAAAGAAAAGATGATTGACTAGAGAGAAGAGTAGAGTAGAATAGAATAGAGTAAAGTAGAGTAGAGTAGAGTAGAGACAGAGAAGGGATAGACAGACAGAGGAGAGATAGAATATAAACAGGTGGGTGGACAAAAGACAAATTTCACAGGCAGACAGACAGACAGACAGACAGCGAATGACAGACAGCAAGAGAGAGACATATGAAA
>CM060334.1:46295840-46315840 GCA_030674155.1 Stramonita haemastoma
GAGAGAGAGAGAGAGAGAGAGAGAGAGAGAGAGAGAGAGAGAGCTCTTTTTCCCGTTGCACGTGCAAAATGTTTCATTCTGTTCACACTCACAGCATGCAGGAGCTGACTTTAACTAGGCCAACCCACTTCACTGTTCAGTTGACGGCTAACTGATTCAAAATTTGCTGCGACGACTAGGCAAGACGTGTTGTCACCGCTCTGTTTAGCTTTGACATCAAGCTACAGGTAAATCATTTTTCGCTATGACTATCTATCATTTCTAATTCTTTTTGTATATGAGAAATGATTATGAGGGGATTTTTTAATGTTGGGTTGTTTTCTTTCTATACCTGGTTCCAAAAACGAAGTTGTGTACATTTTTATGGTGGGGCAAAATTTTTGTGTGCTCTCCTACTCACGTCGCTAGATTTGTTTTGTTGTTGTTGTTGTTGTTGTTGGCTCTTTTTTTTTCCTTTTAGGAATCGTTGCGATAATGAACTGATTTATTCTGCCCCATGTCCTCAATTCCTCTCGGAATTTTTTAATACTAGACGAACATCCCCACCCCCCTGTCTTTTAGTAACCACGAAGAAAGACTTAGCATCGAGACAGTAGCAAAGTCTGATTTTTTTTTTTTATTCAGCGGCCAACTAGTTATGTTTTCTTCTCCTGCTTTCCAATTTTTACTTGTCCAGAATCTAGATTGGCAAAAGAATTCTCTTATCTGCAGAAGGTAACAAACGGATTAAATCGGAAATCTTTCTTTATCACTGCTAGTGTTGGGGTTGGAAAACAGTACGAGGGGTGATCGTGAAGGGAAGAAGTCGTCTATATATTTTTTCGTTAACTGGTTAGCCCCCACACCCACCTTTTCCCAGCAATTGATGTTGAACTTGAAGTGGACGTTACTGGAGTGGCCGAAATTGAAAAAGGTTATAGCCCTGATATGGCCTTCGTGGTACGTAGGGCTAAAAAAAATAAATGAAATGATGACAATAAACCGAGGTCCTGTGTGCGAACACACGCTAAACATTGTGTACGTGTTCTTCTGCCATGGGAGTGGGGGGGGGGGGGGGGGGGGAGAGAGAAAAAAACAATAGAAAAACGCTATTGCGTGCCGGTAGGAACTGCGGTATTTTGCTAGGGGGATTCAGTCCATTTTTAAGGGTTCGATTCTTTTTAAGGCCTCTGTTCTTCTTTACAATGACAAAAATGGCCATCTTTGATTTTATGAAAGCTCACGATGATATAAAGACTTTATTTTGGGCGATAAAATAAAGGTTTAAATGTGTGCAGTTGTGAGGACGAGACGAAAAAGGAATAGCAGACAAAATGTTCAAGGGAGATAACTACGAGGACTAATATAGCGCATGCGTTACCGGCTAAGTTACCGGAAAATGTGTGCTGGGCGCCGAGTTGCATGGATTTGTTTTTGTGGGTTGAGTTCTAAACAGCAAAGCAAAGACTCTGCATTAAATCGCGTATAACCAACGAAAGCAGGCTTCGGAGACTAGATTTACGATGTAGCATCAAAGGAAAGTGTGCTGTGTTTGATAGAAACGCATTAACTTGCAGGCAATGGTGGACAAGAGTTTGAAGCTGAAGCCAACTTGGGGCCGAAGTGACCCGACCAAGATGTCGTATTTTGATTCCAGTTGCTATGAAACAAAAACAGGGGAACAGAATACGAGGCAGCCCGCACTCGGCTGGCACTCGGCTGTAAACGATGTTACCGTCTATTTTTTATTTTATGGGAAACGACGTGAACATGACGATGTGACCAGTCTACTTTCGATTTCACCAACGAACATTTCATTTCAAAGTGTGGCTCGCAAAATTCTTTGCTGACTAAATCTGGAAGATGTGGCATCCATCTTGAGAGATGGGTATGAACTTGGGAGGATTTTTGTGAATAGTTTCAAACTTATATTTTAAAAAATTATGTAATAAATTCCAGTACAAACACACAGAGTACACACTACAGTGTAACAGTTTCTTTTAACTCGGATGTTATGCCCAAAACTAGTAAAAGTGTTGTAAGGGAAACGACCTCACCTCACAAACACATATGTACACAATGTACACACATGCGCTCACACACACACACACACACACACACACACACACACACACACACACAAGATGCAATAAAAGCTGAACTTGTAGATTATGCAGTGCTTATCACTGATGAATTAGAATGAAGTGCTTATCAGAACTAACAGAAATTTGTATGTTCACAGACACTGGCAGAAGACTGAATTCAGGCCAACAAGCATCTTGCAGCTGTGGACGTCATTGCTACAGAGATCATACACCACCTCTGCAACCATCTGATGTAACTACACTACAAAGCCATCTAATTGTGAGTATGATTTTTTTTTTAAAATATAGTAACACATGCACTCAATAGTAATTACAAATATATTGGAGTATGTTTCGTTAAAGTCAGCAGGTGTGCACAAACACTGGCATGCACACACACACACACACACACACACACACACACACACACACACACACACTGGTGTCACCGCCAAATGAAATTAAAAATTTTAAACTATGACTTTGACACACACACACACATAATGTCCATGCATACTCTTTCTCTCTCTCTCTCTCTCTCTCTCTCTCTCTCTCTCTCTCTCTCTCTCTCTCTCTCTCTCTCTCTGGCTCACATGTACACTGTATAGTGTATAGACATGCACAAATTTGTACGCACTATCTTTTCCTTAATTAGACCATGCCATGTAATATATTCAAATGTATATTTGTTGCCAGATATTTCCCATCAGTATGGACCTTCTCACTACAGACCAGTGCTGGAAGACACATGACAGCAACTTTACCTGTTAGGCCCTTGTCATCAGAGGATTAAGCATGGAGGTTATACTTAGAGACAGTAGAATATGAGGTCTTCATCTTAGTAATGGTAATATTATGCAGTGCTTCTTGGCTTTCGTGTATACATACATGAGTTCTTGGGCATCAGAATGGGGATATTATACTGTTTTTCATAGTTTTCTTGAGATTTTTGGCTTCAGAATGGAGACGTTTTTCAGTGCTTCTTTGCTTTCATGTCTTTGGCTTCAGAGTTAAAATATTTTTCAGTGCTGCTTAGTTTTTTGTGTACGAGATTTTTTTGGGTTCAGAATGGGGTTATTTTGCAGCTCGCTTCTTTGTGTTCTTGTATCTTTGGCTTTAGAATGGGGATGTTATGCTGTAATTCTTGGTTTTCATGAATGACACCTTTGGCTTCACTTCTTTCAGAGTGGGTACATTTTTCAGTGCTTCCTAGTTTTAGTGTTTGAGATTTTTGGCCTCAGAATAGAGATATTTTCCAGTGGTTCCTAGTTTTCATGCAAAAGTTCATACATTTTTTTTTGTTTTTGTTTATGACTTCTTCTTACCTGGCCAGTTGCCTTTTTTTCTGGGATGACCCGGTCACTTGCCTTCAAATGATCACTGGACGCCAAATTTCTTAATGCATTAGTGCTCCTCATTAAAAAAAAATTATTAAAAAATAAAATTAATAGAATGTATAAACCAAAAAAGATAAAATAAAATAAAAATGAAAAACAAACTAAAAAACCCCCCAAAATAGGTAGGGAAAAAATAAAATGAATGATTAAGATAAACTAAAAAATAAAAATAAAACAGATTTAAAAAATAATAATAATAAAGCAAAATAAAACCAAAACTTATATAGAATCAGAAGAGTAAAATAAAATGAAATAAAATTCTAAAAATCGATCAAAAATAAAATAAGAAAAAAAAAACTAAAACCAAAACAAAAGGGGGTATAGTTGAGAGGAGAGCAATCCTGGTACCAGTGATCTCGGCGTGTCCATCCACACAGGCAGTGACACAGTGGTCAGGAGGGACTGTGATTTTGTCCCTCTGCTTTGAATTTCAGTGGTCATGAAACGCTGTGATTCCATCATTCTTTATATATATTTATATTATATATATATATATATATATATATATATATATATATATATATATATATATATATATATATATTACTTTTTTTTATTTCATCTTTTTTTTTTTTTAATTCCATCAAGGCATCATTCCAGTTTTCAATCATTTCAGTGGTTGTGATTTCATTAGTCGAGTTTTAAATTACTTCAGTGGTTATGAGGGATTGTCTAGACTCCATTCTGACATCATTTCAGTGGTCATAAGGTCTGTCACTCTATTCTTACATCATTTCAGTGGTCATAAGGTCTGTTAACTTCATTCTTTCATCATTTCAGTGGTCATAAGGTCTGTAACTTCATTCTAACATCATTTCAAGGGTCATAAGATCTGTCACTGCATTCTTACATCATTTCAGTGGTCATAAGGTCTGTCACTCTATTCTTACGTCATTTCAGTGATCATAAGGTCTGTTAACTTCATTCTTTCATCATTTCAGTGATCATAAGGTCTGTCTCTCCATTCTAACATTTCAGTGGTCATATAAGGTCTGTCACTTCATTCTTACATAATTTCAGTGGTCCTAAGGTCGGTCACTTTGTTCTTACATCATTTCAGTGATCCTAAGGTCTGTCTTTCCATTCTTACATCATTTCAGGGGTCATAAGGTCTGTCTTTCCATTCTTACATCATTTCAGTGGTCATATAAGGTCTGTTATTCCATTCTTACATCATTTCAGTGATCTGTTACTTATTACATCATTTCCTAGGGGTAGATCCCCCTCCTCCTCCTCCTCCTCCTCCCCCTCCTCCCCCTCCTCCCCTCCCTCCTCCTCCTCCTCTCCTCCTCTCGTCCTCCTCCTTATCCTTTAATACATGGGTCCTAACCGGGTGGTTGAAGTCATGGGGACCATACGGGGGTGCCCTCTACAGGCTGTCTTTGGCTGTCTGGGGAAAATTGCTTCATGACCTTGCGATGTGTAAGTATATAGTAAAGAGTTGTACAGCTATTGTCAAACTACTTGATCATACTCAGTGGTTGAGTTGGGTTGTTGTTTTTTTAGATATTTATTTTATTTTATACCACTTTATGTCACAGCAGATTCCTCTGCATGAAATTCAGGCTGCTCTCCCCGGGGAGAGTGCGTCGCCACAAGTGCAGCGTATATCAGAGGCTGTGTAAAGCAGAAAGTTTTCCATGAATTATCTTACTTTCTTGTAAAGCACTTAAGGTTTTTTGGTCGTAGGTATGGCAGTATATATTTCTGGAATGACTATCATAGAAAGAAGTGCCTTCTTATTTTACAAGTTATTTATTTTATATATAAAAAAAAATTGTTTGGTTAAAATTGCTTCATAGTCCCTGAAATATTTGTTTTTAAAATCACTGTAAATTGACATCAAATTTGACAAAATTGTGAAAGGATAATGAAGAATGTGTGACATTAATCAGGTCAGGTCACCAAATCAGACTGTAGCAATTTTTTAACCCATATTATATTGATCAGTGTATTCAGTGTGACTGATGGTGGCCTGTTGCTTTCAGGGGCTGAGGGCTTGGATGGAAATCGGGTGCCTGTGACTGGACGTGTGGGGAGGCAGCCACCATGACCTGTGTTTTCTGACAAGAAAGGTAAGGCATTGTCCTTGTGACTTTGTCCTTTTTTTTTTTTCTTAACCAGATACTTGTTCAGCCCAGTCTTAGTTGTTTTTTTCAGTCAGTTACTTCTTCATTGGGTCTATCTGTCATTGTTTTGTTTTTTTCAAGAAAGATTTGGTTTGTGATAAGTTGGGTTTTTTTTTCGTTTTTTCTTTTGTTTTTTTTTTTACTGCATCACCAATTTTTTACTCCTGTTCATAATAAGGATGTATGGATTTTTAAAAAAAAGCTTTTTTAATTAATTTTGTTTAACAAAAGCATATATTTGCATTACAAGCATTAGCATTGAAAATAAGTGTAAACGCATTTGCAGTCGTATGTTCATGAATGCACAACAATATTGAAAATAACAGAAAAGGATGTATGGATTTTGTATAACACTGAATCTTACTCGCGTGTTCTCTTCTTACCGACTTCTCTCCTGGTCGAGTCTTTAATTCTGTAAATTATTCAATTTCTTGTAATCAACTGTTCTTTGGTGTTTGTGTCTGTTGTTACCCTTTGTTTGTTTTGGTTTTTTTGTCCTGTTTTTTTTACTTTGTGGCGCACATCTGTTTTACCATGTGAAGCAGGAGAGTGCCACTGAAACCGACTGTCACCAAGCGCTGTCACATGGCGTCCTTTAAGAGAAAAAGAACCAGGCACCATTCATTTCAAGCGGCAATGTACTCAAGACCTGCAGTTCATTCGGAACGGGCTTCAGCGCTGTGTGAACGAATCCATCACCACTTTGTCGCTGCAGCTGATGTTGTAACTGTTTGTATGAAGTGAAGCTGAGACAGGTAACTAAAACCAGGTGAGAAAATCCCCTATTCTCATACTCAACCTTGACATGCAAAAGTCCTTCAGATGAGACTATCAACCGAGGCCCTGTGTGCGAACGCACGCAGAACATCTTGTGCACACGTTAAATCCTGTTCACTTTTCCTAAGAGTAGGCCATTGTGTGCCAGTGGGAACAGATATTTACAAAACTGCATACACACGGGAACTGGATGTAAAAAAAAAAGCACATGAGTGCTTATTCCATTATCCTCGATATATATAAAAGAATAAATAAATAAATAAATAAAAATAATATAAAGTCAGATGTGCTGCTGGGCCTAACTTGGCAGTGCAAAGCATTTTCACTTGTCAATGATATTTGTTGTCTTGAGTATTTAGAAATACTCAACGTCTATGAAATGTCTGTCATCCATGCAGTCTTTAAGAGAGTAGACTGTTTCTCCTTTGAAATACAGTAAAGGGTTGAGAGAGACCCTTCACTCCAAAAATAGCCAATAATGATAGTTTCAGGATGGAGATAACTTTGACTGATCTGTTGGCGATTTTTAAAAGAATCTTTTGTTAAAGACAACTTTTTTTCACATCAGTTGTTTGAGGTACATTGTAACAGTGTGTTGAGACTGTAATTATGAATTTAATCTTTTAAAATCAAAGAATTCAAATAACTAATATTCAAGTTGATAAAGCTGAGCTTTTGAAAGTGTGAAAACAGTTTGTCAAATTACTTTAGTTTCAACGTGATATGCGTTACTATGAGCGATGTTTGAGGTCACGCTATTAGTATTTCCAGTAATGTTGATTTCTGAACTGCTTTTAGGGACTTGAGGAGGCTGGCTGGAGTTGAGCTGAGGACCTGTCATGACCAACAACTTGGAACGTAGGTATGGTGTTTCTTCACACATTTTTTATTTGTATAGTGAGGTAGGGGTTTGGGGATGTTTTTTTAGGGTGGTTTGGGGTGGGGTTTTTTACATCTATGCAGGAGTTTTTCATCCTAAGTGGTGTGATCAGAGTTGACTCAATACCTCATCACCAGTGGGAACAGATGACATTTACAAAACTGCATACACATGGGGACTGGATGTGAAAAAAGCACAAGAGTGCTTATCCCATTATCTTCGATATAAAGAATAAAATAAATGAATGAATCAGCTACACTGAGCTCCATGCACCACACTGCACATCAGCCTACTCCTGCCCTGATCTCCTTGAGATGAGACTAGTAAACCCAGGTCCCCTGTGTGAACGCATGCAGAACATTTTGCGCATGTGTTAAAACTTGTTCACATTTTTGGAAGAGTAGACCATTTCATATGCCGGTGGGAGCAGACAAACAAAATCTATGAAACCGCATACCATTATTTTTTTTTTGGGGGGGGGGGGGGGAGTGACTGGATGTAAATATGCACAGAAGTGCTTATTGCATTAACCCCAAAACAGAAGAATAGAATATAAACCTCTACCACTCCAGAAAGGTTTGTTGTTGTGTTTTAATCTGTCCTAGGCTGTTGTGTTTAAACAATTCTGTAAGACTGGTATTAGTAGTGTAGTGAAGTGTACTGCAATATTTCAGCAGAAATGGGTTCCTTTTCCTTGTGTGCCCTTCAGATTTCTTACAAAAGTATCCTGCTTTGGCAGTTGGGAATTTGCTGTCGGCTTTTGAGGGCAGGGTAGTGTAGTCAAGCTCAGCAATATTTGTGTTCATAACTCTTAAAACATCATTGAATATAGTTCTCAGACAAGTTAACTCATGTTGTAATGTTAGGGGTGGGGGCTTTTTTTTTTCTTTTTTTTTTAAATCACTGCCACTGTGTTTGGTTTCTGTGTTTGGTTTATTTACTCTGATGACAGCAGTCTAGAAGAATCTGTATCTGTTGTGAAAGTTGAGTCGGGTCAAAATGTTGAAAAGAACTAGAATTGAAAATTGAGGGAGAAGAAAATTCAGACTCCACAATATAACCAAGGCAGTACAGTGTGTGCTCAGTTCAGACAAGCCGCAAAGAAAAGACGAGGATAAGAATTATTGACCTAGGAAGCCAGATATAAAATGATTTTGAGCATTAAGAACAGTTGTCTTACAATTAATCCATTAAGATGTTTTTTTTTCAAAAAAAATTCTTAAATTTTTGTTTTGAAGGAGCTCATTTAAAAAAAAAAAAAAGAGGTAAATTATTACAATATGATGTTCTTGAAAAGGGGGAGGGGGGGTAGCATAACATTCCTGACAGGTATATATTTTATGTTCTAATATTTGTTTTCATTCGGGCTGTGCAGACATTAGTTTAAACCATTTTTTTTTTCTTTGGTTTTGCTTTTGGGGTTTTTTGTTGTTTTTTTTGTTGTTGTTGTTTTTTGGGGGGGTTTCATCACTATACAAAGGTGGTTATCTTTTTAGAAGGTCAGACTTTGAAAAATATCCTTAGCGTGGCCTGGCTTTATCACCTTAAGAAAGGAAGTGATTATGTTGCTTTATCTAGTAAGTTTTTCCTTCAGATTGATAGTGTTGGATATTTGAAGGTATTAGGTGTTGGGTTTTGAAACTGAATGAGGTGACAGCCCGATACGGCTTTTGTGGTCGATAGGGCTATAAACATAAAATGAAATAATGGGAGATAGTGGGTAACAAAGAGTTAAAATAGTTAACAGAAATATCAAAAATACCTATCAGTGCCCTTTTTTTGTTGGTTGATAAACATGAGACAAAGGGACGAGTGGGTGATGAAAGAGTTAAAATAGTTAACAGAAATATCAAAACTACTTATCAGTGCCCTTCAGTGTTGTTTTGAAAACTGCGCAGATTTCCTTCAACATGGAAAACGAGGAACGCATGAAGAAGGCAGCGGCCTGTGACTGAGGAAGAGAGCAGCCCTGCCATGGACTCGCAGTGCACTGATAATCCAACATCACTCAGTAGGATCTAGTAGTCAAGAGTGCTAAATTTAGCGCGCTCCTTCCTTTTACCTACTAGTCCGTGTGTGATCAGCTCCTACTATGAATAGCACCACAGCTGGGCTGGGCTGGGCTGGGATAATTAGCAGCTGAGAGGAGCTGAAAGTGGGGGAAACTGACAGCTGTGGGATGAGATAATTAGCAGCCGAGAGGGGCTGAAAGTGGGGGAACTGACAGCTGTGGGATGGAATAATTAGCAGCTGAGAGGGGCTGAAAGTGGGGGACACTGTCAGCTGTGGGATGGAATAATTAGCAGCTGAGAGGGGCTGAAAGTGGGGGACACTGACAGCTGTGGGATGGAATAATTAGCAGCTGAGAGGGCTGAAAGTGGGGGACACTGACAGCTGTGGGATGAGATAATTAGCAGCTGAGAGGGGCTGAAAGTGGGGGACACTGACAGCTGTGGGATGGAATAATTAGCAGCTGAGAGGGGCTGAAAGTGGGGGACACTGACAGCTGTGGACTACAGGCAGAAAGGAGCAGGAGGGATGGATGGCATGCGACACTAGAGCAGCAATGAACCCAGACAAGTGGATTCTGTTGTCATCATCGTTCTTAGAGGGCGTGCGTCTGGCACTGGGGTAGTTATTGCTTCAGTGTTTAGGCGCAACGGAGGAAAAATGTGTTGTTTTTTAGTTTGTTGCGCCTGTCAAGAGGTGTGTGAAGTGTTTGTTATTCTGTAAAGACGACAATAACAACAAAGAAGAAGAATGCAAGGAGTTGGGGGAAATGGGTGAAAACCATAAAGAATTTTTTTTTTTTTAATGACAGATTCAAAGAAACACAAGAAAATTTTAAAGGAAAAAATGGGTGAAAATCATAAATTCATTTTTTTTTAATGACAGATGAAAAAGAACAAACTTAAAAGGGAAAAAATGAGTGAAAACCATAAGAAAATTTTTTAATGATAGATGAAAAGAAACGGAAAAAAATTCAAAGGGAAAAATGGTTCAAAACCATAAATTTGTTTTGTTAAATGACAGATGGAAAAAACCCACAGACATATTTTTTTTAAAGAGGAAAAAAAAGATGGTGCTTTACAGTCTACATGTTAATGAGCCAAAATAGTAAATTATTATTACACTATAGAAAGTGGAGTCGGATGAAATGTTTGAGAACAATTGTATTCCTGTCTTGACATGTTTTATTGGTTTGATTGATGATACAGTACAAACTCTTTGTCATCCTTTTTTCTGAATTTTTTTTTAATGACTATGAACATGAAATGAAATGAACCCGTTATCAAAATAGGTTGCAAAAGTATTCTTGTCCTAGTATGCCTTTTGGGACTGGCAAGTTTAAAAAAAAAATTTTTTTAGGGGAGTGAATAGGATCAAATGAAAATACTTTTGTGGTAACCTGCCCCTGGGTTGCTTGTATAACGGGCAGTGCATTGTAATTTTTGTTGGGGGGGGGGGGAGGGGAGAGAAAGAACAAAACGAAATTATCACTGTAATTGGAAATCAACAGTAGGTAAATGTGTTCCGTAACCAATGTGATCGTTGGGTAGCAAAGTGTCAGAGACCGTTAAAATATAAACTGGAGAAAAGGCCATTAACCCTCTTAGTCCTGACACAGGATTTGCCAGGATTAAACTACCCCCCTCCCCCACCCTTAATCCTGAACCGGGATTTTCCAGGATTTACACTCAAGTTTTCGACCACGCAGTGACCTTCACCGATCGCCAACACATGCTGAAGCAGTATCGGGCCAGATGAGTGAGTGAGAGTCTGGAAGTAATTATAGCTGCTGGTATGTACTTAGGAGGAAAAGGCGAGTGAGCATGTGTGCCTGACCCGATTTCATGATGGAATGCAAAATCTAGGGGCAATTTGTGGTCAGAGAATCCGAATGCAAGAGGGTTAAATAGCCATTAATTTTGCCTGGATTAGAAACTTTTTTTTTATGTTATCAGCAAGGATTTTCATACTTCACAAAACATTAGTGTTTTCTAATCTTTTAGTGATTTAGACAACACTGTTTTGTGAAGTATTCATGAAATTTAGTGGGAGACAGGATAGCTCATTGGTCTTAGCGCTCGCTTTCCCCAAGCTAAAATTAAGCAGCATCGAGTGTAGTTACCAGTTGGATGGGTGACCGTTTGCGCGTCTTGGTTTCAGTACAGTCCCCCAGTTCACCCAGCTGTAAATAGGTACCTGCCATGTTTAGGGTCAGGGAAGATAAAGCAGCGAGGGAGAGGAGATGGGCATCGCCCTCAACATGCTGGCCCTAGAGAAGCTGAGGTCTGACACCCCGCTCCCCTACGACCACATAGATTATGGGACACCTTTACCTTTTAATCTTTAGTGAGATGGGGTGTGTATGTGTGTGTGTGTGTGTGTGTGTGTTTATTTCGAGGATAATGGAATGAGTGTGTCTGTGCATCTGTGTGTGTGTGTATGAATGTAAAAGGGGATAGTTGTGGGGAGGAGACATCAGGTTGGAAGGAGAGGCAAGGAAAGGAAAGGGGTGTTTAGGAGTGGTGTGAATACACATTTAGAGCATAGAAAGGGGTGTTTGAGGGGTGTGAATACACATTTAGAGCATAGAAAGGGGTGTTTGAGGGGTATGGATGCACATTTAGAGCATAGAAAAGGTATGGATGCACATTTAGAGCATAGAAAGGGGTGTTTGAGGGGTGTGGATTCACATTTAGAGCATAGAAAGGGGTGTTTGAGGGGTGTGGATGCACATTTAGAGCATAGAAAAGGGTGTTTGAGGGGTGTGGGTGCACATTTAGAGCATAGAAAGGGGTGTTTGAGGGGTATGGATGCACATTTAGAGCATAGAAAGGGTATGGATGCACATTTAGAGCATAGAAAGGGTATGGATTCACATTTAGAGCATAGAAAGGGGTGTTTAGGAGGGGTGTGGATGCACATTTAGAGCATAGAAAGGGTCTGGATGCACATTTTAGAGCATAGAAAGGGGTGTTTAGGAGGGGTATGGATGCACATTTAGAGCATAGAAAGGGGTGTTTAGGAGGGGTATGGATGCACATTTAGAGCATAGAAAGGGGTGTTTAGAAGGGGTATGGATGCACATTTAGAGCATAGAAAGGGGTGTTTAGGAGGGGTATGGATGCACATTTAGAGCGTAGAAAGGGGTGTTTGAGGGGTATGGATGCACATTTAGAGCAGTGTGGTTAGAAAAGAGGGCCAGCTGATAGATTTTTTTCTTACCTAGGCCCCATGTGCAAACGCACGTGGAACATCTTGGGCACATGTTAAATCTTGTTCCGCTTTTTGTAAGAGTAGGCCACTGTGTGCTGGTGGGTCAGATGACAAAATTTACAAAACTGCATACACACGGGGACTGGATGTAAAAAATCGCCTTAGTGCTTTTCCATTATCCTTGATATGAAAGAATAAGTAAATATTTTGGGATGGGTTGGGTTTTTTTTTAATGGATACAACTTCCTCAAAATTGTACTTAGGCCTGAAATTGCTTTCTTTGTAAAAACTGGAAATTTGTAAAGACTGAAGTCCAAAGAACAGCCTTAGCTCTTCAAAGGATTGGTGTTTTCAATTTAAAGCTCCATACTATATCGAGCTATGTGCCATTGTGTCTATAGCTACATACCATTTGTCTCTCTGCTGTTGTGTCCACATGCATTCTAACATTCAGACCGACCAGCTGACAGACAACCTTACCCGCTACTAACTCTTAACTCTAACCCTGACACTAACCTCAACTCTTAACTCTGGCCCCACATGTGGACACAAAAGGCAGGTAGACAAAATGGTATGGCCTGACACAATGGCTAAACATTTTTTTCTATGCGGTTGAGGTTGATCGGAGGAAAATTTTGAAAAGTTTCCCCGTCTTCTAAATTTCAGGAGTTGCATTTCAAAAATCTTTCTTCTCCGAGAAATGATAATCGTTCATGAATTGCCTGGAATACAAAGCAATGTGCTCATTTTCTCATTCTAGTACAGTCCATCATTTGATTTTGGACTGTTCCTAAAGACTTGTATGTATATAAAGAAGGGAATTGATTAATGCGAGTTCAAGATATGGGAACGTTAAGACTGTAATATAATTCTCAGGAATATGTAACAAATTGCTGATATCCATTTTTCATTCTACCATGAAAAGGTTACTACAGTCCTTACTCCCCTCTGCTTTCATTAAATTTTGAGAACATTTTTCTTTATTGTGAAAAGTGGCCTGCCTAAATCACCTAGTAGTGAATACAATAGACACTAAGCTGAGGGAGAAGTTGGTGGGAGGAAGAGTACTAGAATCTTACGGAAAAGAATGCTAAGAAGGGGGGGGGGGGGGGGGGGGGAGGAGGGATTATTCTGGTATATGGGGATGGGGGGGGGGAAGGTGTAATGACTGAGGATGGGGGTAGGGGACAGGCAGTCACTTTCTGATTACGTTCAGGAGAGTGTGGGGGTAGGGAGCATTTTAGAGAAGTTTACTTTAATAAAAAGTAGGGGGTGCAGATTATAGAATGCTTGATTGAATAGTCAATAGAAGGGAATGCATTTTAGAAAAGTTTGTCAAAGAAAGTTGGGGACACTGGTTAAAGAATGCATGATTGAATAATCTTTTTTTTTTTTTTTTTGGAGGGGGGGGGGGGGTTATTGGGAGATATTGGGCTGTGGATTTGAGCTGCAGGAAAATCTATGAAACATTAAACCACAGGTATTCAGTGCAGTGTATGCTATATTATGCAACCAGCACTAAAGTTACATACCCCTGTATGTGTGTGTGTGCGTGCGTGTGTGTGTTTGTGTTTTATATATTCATTTATTTTATTTTTTTATATTGAGGATAATGTGTGTGTGTATGTCTTTTTGTGTGTGTGCATGTGTGTGTGTGTGTGTGCCTGTCTTTTTTTTGTTTTTGGAAGGTGTTAAGGTAAAAAAAAAAAAAAAAGGAAGTTATTGAAATAAGATGAATTCAAGTTATGTGTATATGTGGTTTAAAGACTTTAAATCTGTGAAATTGCTGGAATTGCTGTAACCAACATATGACTTAAAAAAAGCACTATGATTTTGGAAAGGATGGAAGTGAAGATTGAAAAGTATCATTAGAAAAGATGCAGCTTTTTTTTTGCGTTCTATATATCTTTACAGTCCCCCGATTCACCCAGCAGTAAATGGGTACCTACCCTCTTTAGGGTCAGGGAAGGTAAAGCAAGGGAGAGGAGATGGGCGCCGCCCTCAATATGCTGGCCCCTAGAGAAACTGAGGTCTCTGATGCCTTGTTCCCCTACTACCACCTTCGTTATGGGACACCTTTACCTTTACCTTTACTTTTATATCTTTACAACCTTGTGCTAGAAAAAGTATTTTTCCCTGTCTTTTAATTTTTTTAATAACCAAATCTGGCCTAAGAAACCATTTTCGCCTTTCATTCTGTGATGTGTAGAAGACTGCAGGCATCTTGTGTTGGTGTGCTCTGTTACCTTGTTTTCCTTCTGACCATTTGCTTTGCTGTAGGTCAGGGACAAGTCCATTACTCAGGTCATAGCACTCCCAGCACATTCATAGACTCCCCTGTCTTTGCTGTAAGCAGTCTTTTGATTTCCATTTTCAGCGCAAATGTATTGTCACAGACTTTTTGGGGGGGGGGAGAGGGGGGGGTGCATAATCTGAAAAAAAATATATATGTGCCCACAATGCATTTTTTCAACCAAAAAAATAGCAAAACGGATTAAACAACAACAACAAAAAAGAATGGGGAAAGGCTGGTAGCCCTGCCAAAAATGTGGTTGTATTAGCAATCTTGACTAAAGTGAACAATCTAGCATCGAAGCTGGTAGCCCTGCCAAAAATGTGGTTGTATTAGCAATCTTGACTAAAGTGAACAATCTAGCATCGAAGCTGGTAGCCCTGCCAAAAATGTGGTTGTATTAGCAATCTTGACTAAAGTGAACAATCTAGCATCGAAGCTGGTGGCCCTGCCAAAAATGTGGTTATATTAGCAATCTTGACTAAAGTGAACAATCTAGCATCAAAGCTGGTAGCCCTGCCAAAAATGTGGTTGTATTAGCAATCTTGACTAAAGTGAACAATCTAGCATCGAAGCTGGTGGCCCTGCCAAAAATGTGGTTGTATTAGCAATCTTGACTAAAGTGAACAATCTAGCATCGAAGCTGGTAGCCCTGCCAAAAATGTGGTTGTATTAGCAATCTTGACTAAAGTGAACAATCTAGCATCGAAGCTGGTAGCCCTGCCAAAAATGTGGTTGTATTAGCAATCTTGACTAAAGTGAACAATCTAGCATCGAAGCTGGTAGCCCTGCCAAAAATGTGGTTGTATTAGCAATCTTGACTAAAGTGAACAATCTAGCATCGAAGCTGGTAGCCCTGCCAAAAATGTGGTTGTATTAGCAATCTTGACTAAAGTGAACAATCTAGCATTGAAGCTGGTAGCCCTGCCAAAAATGTGGTTGTATTAGCAATCTTGACTAAAGTGAACAATCTAGCATCGAAGCTGGTAGCCCTGCCAAAAATGTGGTTATATTAGCAATCTTCACTAAAGTGAACAATCTAGCATCGAAGCTGGTAGCCCTGCCAAAAATATGGTTATATTAGCAATCTTGACTAAAGTGAACAATCTAGCATCGAAGCTGGTAGCCCTGCCAAAAATGTGGTTGTATTAGCAATCTTGACTAAAGTGAACAATCTAGCATCGAAGCTGGTAGCCCTGCCAAAAATATGGTTATATTAGCAATCTTGACTAAAGTGAACAATCTAGCATCGAAGCTGGTAGCCCTGCCAAAAATGTGGTTATATTAGCAATCTTGACTAAAGTGAACAATCTAGCATTGAAGCTGGTAGCCCTGCCAAAAATGTGGTTGTATTAGCAATCTTGACTAAAGTGAACAATCTAGCATCGAAGCTGGTAGCCCTGCCAAAAATGTGGTTGTATTAGCAATCTTGACTAAAGTGAACAATCTAGCATCGAAGCTGGTAGCCCTGCCAAAAATGTGGTTGTATTAGCAATTTGACTAAAGTGAACAATCTAGCATCGAAGCTGGTAGCCCTGCCAAAAATATGGTTGTATTAGCAATCTTGACTAAAGTGAACAATCTAGCATCGAAGCTGGTTGCCCTGCCAAAAATGTGGTTGTATTAGCAATTTGACTAAAGTGAACAATCTAGCATCGAAGCTGGTAGCCCTGCCAAAAATATGGTTGTATTAGCAATCTTGACTAAAGTGAACAATCTACCATCGAAGCTGGTAGCCCTGCCAAAAATATGGTTGTATTAGCAATTTGACTAAAGTGAACAATCTAGCATCGATCAGTACTCATTGCTGCTTGATAGTTTAAAAAAAAAAAATTGGGGGGGGGCCTGCTTGTTTGCATTTTTCCAATCTCTGCACTATGTTGTGTTACATCTAGTGCTTTTCTCCAATGTATGGAACTTCACTTCCAAGTATGTGTATTCCAAAAATTCCAGTGTAGCAATTTGTTGTGTAATAGTGTATTGTAGCAGATCAGTGCGATGATACAATGTTCTAATCGGGGTGATACAGTGTGATGCAGGTTGTGGCTTGGGTTTTGTTCAGGCTTTTTTCTTGTTTTAAACCAAATGGTGTTCAGTATATACACACATCATGAGCAAACGACTTGCTTTTACTTTGTGCTCTCATGAAACCAGAGTTGTGTAAGACTAGAAAATGGTCCAGTGTGTGTGTGTGTGTGTGTGTGTGGGGGGGTGTCTTTTTAGGATTGGTCGTAGACACTTTACAATCAGTTGTGTGAAACACTTGGCTGGTTTAGTGGGATTTGGGGGGTTTTTTTGTGTGTGGTATGCGAGCGTGCATGCATGTATATGTGCGTGTGAGTGCGTGGGTACAACGTGTAAATAATAGCGATCATGTCTTTTCTAGTCAATGGTTTTAATAACATTGTATCCATACATTGGTGTGCGTTACATGTGTGCGTTTACATGTGTGCATGCGGGCGTACGAGTGTGAGTAATTGTGACATTTTTATTTGAGGCTACCATATAATGTATGAACAAATATGAAATGTAGCTATCTTGTGTCTTTGATTATGATTCGTATCCATATGCCGGTCAGTATTGTAATTGTCCTTCAGGGATGGTTAAAGTTTTTGATTTGACTCGACTTTGTTCAAGCAAAAGAAAAATTTGCAGTTTTCAGCAAGGACTGCTTGTGAGCAGTAATCTTGTATTTAAAGCGTTTGCCTTTTCCACTTTTGCTTCATGTCGGTCATATTTTTTTATATTTTGTATTGAAACAGTTTTCTGAATTACCTAAAAGCTGATGGTCCTTTTCTTGTGTTTTTGATATACCCAACTTGAAATAATGAGCAACAGTATAGTTTACCGCTAATGCCCTAATTCTTTTCATTGCATGTGGTAGAATGTAGATAATGTTTTTGCTGTTAATCACTGTGCTCATATATCATTATTTGAACGTAGCCTGACATTGTCCAGGGTTGGGTTTTTTTAGGGTTTCTTTGGATTTGCTCATGAAGCATTTACCTCTGTCATGTACTCTCCAGCTGAAAGGGACATGGTGTGTTGTGTTGTTTTTTCTTCCATTGGGTTTCTTGACTTTACTTTTTTTTTTTCTTATGCGTAAACAGCAAGCATAGTGATACTTGAGTGTGAACCAGCTAAACTTTCTCATGATTTTATTTCAAGCATAACTACTGCCCTTTCTTTTTTTTTTAATGAATATTCAATGCTGTGACTTGCATGATTAACCAGATGATTTTTTATGCAGGTTTCAGTATCGATTTTGGAGTCTTAAAATGTGTCCGCTTTATCTGGGTGGTTGTGTGTGTGTGTGTGTGTGTGTGTGTGTCACTGTGTGTGTCACTGTGTGTGTCATTGTGCATGTGTCAGTGTGTGTGTGTGTGTCACTGTGTGTGTGTCACTCTGTGTGTGTGTGTGTGTCACTCTGTGTGCGTGTGTGTGTGTGTGTGTGTCACTCTGTGTGTGTGTGTGTGTGTCACTCTGTGTGTGTGTGTGTGTGTCACTCTGTGTGTGTGTGTGTGTGTGTGTGTCACTCTGTGTGTGTGTGTGTCACTCTGTGTGTGTGTATGTCACTCTGTGTGTGTGTGTGTGTGTCTGTCTGTGTCTGTGTGTGTGTGTGTGTACCTGTTGCAAGTGTTATCAGTGGTTTCCTTATTCTGTTTGCATACTTCATTTGAAAAAAACAAGTGTTTTTTTTTTTTTTAAACTTTCAAGTGAAGGATAGTGTATATGTGTAGTTGTATCCTTTCTTGATGATAACAACCTGAAAACATGGCTTAGATCATGTCTTAAACTGACCCAATTTTTATGAAGTTCTTAGACTGTGGTTTGGAATGGGAGCTCGTAGACTTTTTTTTAAGCTGGTAGATTTTGTTATGCAGTTAATGCCATCCACTTTGTTTGCTGCCCCTCCTCCATTTTCCAATTATTCCAGGTTAACATTACAGTTTTCTGTGATTTTTTTTTTTTGTAAAAAAGCAAATTGCATTTGAGTTTTCTTTCCAATTTTTTTTACTGCCTTGAAAAGGTGAATTTTAATCCCCATTTGCCAGTAGCATAATGATTGTGTGTGTGTGTCACTGTGTGTGTGTGTGTGTGTCACTGTGCTTGTGTGTTCACTGTGTGTGTGTGTCACTGTGCGTGTGACTGTGTGTGTGTGTCACTCTGTGTGTGTGTGTGTGCGTCACTGTATGTGTGTGTGTCACTCTGTGTGTGTGTCACTCTGTGTGTGTGTGTGTCACTCTGTGTGTGTGTGTGTGTGTGTGTGTGTGTGTGTGTGTGTGTGTGTGTGTGTGTGTGTGTGTGTTGCAAGTATTATCAGTAGTTTTCTTGTTCTGTTTGTACACTTCATTCCAACAAAAAACCCACTTTTTTTTTTCTTTTTTTTGAACTAAGTGAAGCTTGTTTTAGAATCCCAACTAAAAATATACAAAGGTGTTGGTAAACTTTTACAATCCAATTTTTTTCTGATGATAATATACAATCCAAGCTTGTCCATGTATTTCTTAATTTCTTTTTTATACCACTTTATATCACAGCAGATTTCTTTGCATGAAATCTGAATGAGTGAAGAAAATGTTGCTACATTCCTGTAGAGGATTGGCCAAAAAGAAGTTTCCTGTAATCAGTATGGCTTCCATTTTCCTGTATGTTTATGAATTTTATTATCAATGGTTTTGTTTTCTGTTTGTACACTTCATTAGAAAACTTTTTTTTCGTCCTGAAATAAGTGAAGCTTGTTTTAGAAGCCCAACTGGAATTGTACAAAGGTGTTTGTAAACTTTTGCATTCCAATTTCTTTGTGGTAATAATATACAATCCAAGCTTGTCCATGTATTTTTTTTATACCACTTTGTCACAGCAGGTTTCTCTGTGTGAACTCTGAATGAGAAGAAAATGTGCTACATTCCTTTAGAGGATCAGTCAAAAAGTTTCCTGTAATCAGTATGGCTTCCATTTTCATGTATGTTTATTAATTTTATTATCAGTGGTTTCCTGTTTTGTTGGTACACTTCATTAGAAAAAAACTTTTTTTTGGTCCTGAAATAAGAAGCTTGTTTTAGAAGCCCAACTGGAAATATACAAAGGTGTTGGTAAACTTTTACAATTCAATTTTTTGGGATGATAACATACAATCCAAGCTTGTCCATGTATTTTTTTTATACCATTTTATGTCACAGCAGATTTCTCTGCGTGAAATCTGAATGAGTGAAGAAAATGTTAACCGTTCCTTTA
>CM060334.1:46320840-46338340 GCA_030674155.1 Stramonita haemastoma
TTATGTCACAGCAGATTTCTCTGCGTGAAATTGGGGCTGCTCTCCCCAGGAAGAGCGCGTCGCCACAACTGCAGCGCCACCCATTTTTTTTTCTTTTTTCCTGTCTGCACCTGTATTTCTTTCCCTATCAGAGCGACTCTTCTACAGAATTTTGCCAGGGACAACCCTCTTGTTGCTGTGGGTTCTTATAAAAGGTGTCCTATAACCTTGGCGGTCGTAGGGGAGTGAGGTGTCAGAGACCTTAGATTCTCTAGGGGCCTGCATATTGAGGGCGGCGCCCACCTCCTCCTCCTCACTGTTTTACCTTCCCTGACCCTAAAGAGGGCAGGTACCCATTTACAGCTGGGTGAACTGGAGGGACTAAACTGAAGCCAAGGTGCGCAAACGGTCACCCGTCCCAAAGGGTTTTGAACTGCTTTGAGCTACATGCTGGAAGGTTGCAGGTTCGAATCTCATGAGTCATTTTTATTTTTTGTTTGTTTGTTGGTGATTGTTTTCTTCAGACTTCACCTGTTACCTGCCCATAAAGTTTGCTATGTGCCCATTGCGAAGACAGGGACCACACAGTCAAGCTTCATCCACTGGACAGAAGCGATTTTGAGAGTGAGTGCTGCTCAAATTACTCGACCAACACTGCAGGTGTCTGTAACTCTCAGGCCCGACTGTCGACAGGATATAACTATTATGATAAGAAACATGGAGTACAGCCCTGTTAAGCAGTCTCTAAGCATTATGCACTTCCACAGCAGCATCGTTACATCATCCTCATCGTCATGCAATAAAAAGAAAAATTAATGTCTCTGATCTGGTGGCCCCCATTGCTCTGGTCTGACGGTGACCTCGGTTCCTGTTTCCCCATACACTTCTGTGCCTGTGGTGAGTTTGTGTCAGAGCCTTCAGGGTTGGAGGTTCACGGGAGACGGTAGTTTATGAGACGTTGCGGTGGTCACCACCTTTGGTGGGTAACTCACTCAGTCTGGCTCCGCGACTGAGCTGCTATTGTCGTCAGTAAGGGGATAGCTCAGCACTCGCTTTCCGCAAGTCAAGCAGCGTCAAGCGTGGTTACCAGTTGGATGGGTGACCGTTTGCGTGCCTTGGCTTTCGTACAGTCGCCCCCCAGATCTCCCAGCTGTCAATGGGTAATTGTCTTCTTTAGGATCAGGGAAGGTAAAGCAGCGAGGGGAGAGGAGATGGGTGCCTCTGCCCTCAATATGCTGGCTCCCTAGAGAAGCTGAGGTATATGATGCCTCGCTCCCCTACGATCGCCTAGGTTATGGGACACCTTTACCTTTACATAAGGGGATAAGTAGGTACTGTCCTTTATCTATTCTTTTTCTTTTATCTATTCTTTTATATCGAGGATAATGGAATAAGCTCTCGTGTGCTTTTTTACGTCCAGTCCCCGTGTGTATGCAGTTTTGTAAATCTTGTCATCTGTTCTCACTGGCACACAATCTGGCCTGCATGTGTTAGCTCAGAACAGACACCACCTGAACACCGCCAAAGTGACCGACCGACCCAGCAGCAGTGCAGGGCCCAGTCAGAGTGGTGGCCTCTCGGCGGCCTGACCTTGTAATTTTCTGACCTTGAGTACGCAGCATAAAACTAGATGTAGGCAGTTTTGGGGCGGAAAGATCAAAAGAACGATGGCGTGGGTGCACGGAAATTGGGCCAGCTAACGGGGGGGGGGGGGGAAATTTAAACTATGAAAATCACTTCGCTCAAAGGACTCCACGAACTGTACGTACAAATTAGAAATTGTAATAGTGCATTTATGGTAGTGAGGTGTCAAGAGAGAGACTAACGGTTTGAGTTACAGATTATGCCGATTATTAGTACTAGACTGGACTACTAAGGCCTACTAGTCCCACCTGCGCCACACTTTGGCTACACAATACGTTTACAGTTTGGCACTTTTCCATCTGTTTTTTCCTATGACTCTTATATTCCTACCGCAAGTACTAAGGCTTCCACAGAAAAAAAAAATCACCTTTTGTGGTAAAAACTAGCCTCTGACTAAAAACTCATGTGATTCTGCACAATTTTTGTAGGTTTAAATTTTTGAAAAATTTTCAGCAAACACTGTACCCCCTCAGTCCTTCGGTGTCTGCTCGCATCCTAGAGTAGGCGGGCCTTGGGTGAAACAATCTGCTACAGAGGGCGGAGGACCGTGGGGAGTGGAGGAAGCTGGTTGCAAAATCTTCAGTGGTGCGTCTGCGGGACTACGGGACAGGTGGAGATAATGTGAAGGTGAAGCTTCCTAATTTCAATATACATGCGCAGGGTCAATCAACACTGTAGGAACCCAAACAATCCTCATTAACTGATGATCATTTCCAACTTTCTCGTGACTACCTGGTATTGCTCTATGTCCTCAATCCCCCAAAACCAAGTACACGGTGCATTTTTTCATACTATAAAAAAAAATCTGTGAAATTCACCCAAAACTTTTTTTTTCTTTTTATTCTTTTATATTCTTTTATATCGAGGATAACAGAATAAGCAATCATGTGCTTTTTTTCATCCGGTCCCCGTGTGTATGCAGTTTTGTAAATATTGTCATCTGTTCCCACCGGCACACGATGGCCTACTCTTACGAAAAGCGGAACAGGATTTAACGTGTGCGCAAGATGTTCTGCGTGCATTCGCACACAGGGCCTCAGTTTAAAGTCTCATCCGAAGGACTTTTGGGGAGAGTGGAGTCAGCACTGATGTTAACTCCAGGAAGAAAATTTCCTCGACCGGACTCGGGTCGTCAAATTGCCAGCGCAATGTTCTGACCACTAGGCTATCCGTCCCCCCGACTAGCACTCCATACAAGATACTACATGAGCCGCAAGCTAATACCCAAGTGTAACCTTTAGTCACTCTCAATCACAACAATTATGTGAAACCATTTTTTTGGTTTCCAAAGGCCACTGGCGTGTGATTTCTGTGACATTCAAAACCACTTTGTGAGACACTCTAAACCTGTCTGCAAATAACATCCAACTTAGTCCAACTGAACCAGGCTGCAAACGTTGTATTGAGAGAAAAGGCGCAAAAAATGAGAGGGGGGAGGGCGAGAGGGTAGACCTACATCAGGGTGATATAATTATAAATGGGGGGGGGGGAGGGAGGGCAATAGGTCTAGTCTTAAATTATCTCCCCATGACGCAGCCGCAGGTCATCGAGTTGAAAGAAAGATCTCCTTTTTGTTTTCGGGGCCGGCGGGCAGTGTGCGTTGTTAACGGGTTTAAAAAAAAAACACAGTTTATACAGCAACATATTATGTCTCTGGAATTAAGAGTGGACCTACACAGGTCGAGGCCATAATACACTTTCCCTTATTTTATTATTTTTTTTTTTTTTGGTTTGCTTTTTTTTTCTTTCTGTCTTTTCTCGATTGGAGAGCTCCGAGGTTTTACTAATGATGACATTTTGCTTGTGCCACCATTTTTTGTTTTGTTGTTGTTTGTTTGTTTATTGTTTTGTTTTGTTTAGTTTTGCTTTGCTTTGTTTTTTCCCCTACGATTAAAGTAGACCCATTCTGACTTCGATTTTTTTTCGGATAATGTGATACTTTATTAAGTGTTTCATTTTTAAAAAATTGGGGGTGGGGGTGGGTAAAGTCAAGTCAAGTCAAATTCTTTTATCTCGAGGATAATGAATAAGCACTCGTGTGTTGTTGTTTATTTTACATCCAGTCTCCGCCCTGATCAGGGATAAGGGAGTAAAGGGTTTTTGGCTTGATTTGGTTTGGTTCTGTTGGTTGGTTGGTTGGTTGGTTAGTTGTTGTATTTGTGTTGTGTTGTATACCTCTTTAAATCACAGCAGATTTCTCTGCGTGAAATCCCTCCCCCCCCCCCCCCCCCCACACACACACACACTGTGGTCGAGAGTGCGTTGCCACTAGAGCAGCACCACCTGTTTTTTTGTTGTTGTTTTTTGTGGGCGTTTTTTTTTTTCCTGTGTGCATGTGTATATTATGTTTTCTTATTAAACTGGCTTTTTTTCTATTTTTGCCAGGGACAACTCTCTTCTCGCCGTGGGTTCTTTTTCGTGCTCTGAATGTGTGTTGGCAGACAGGACCTCGGGTTTATCGTCTCATTTGAAAGCCTAGCACCCAGACCACCACTTACGGTCTGGTGTGAGGGAAGTTTCGGACACAAACATTGTTGTTTTGATATTAACCCTCACTGTATGCCTACTGTCACCAACCGCACAACAAGCTTCTTCTCTCCACATTGTTTGGAGGCTGTTCTTTGGGGGGTGTTTTTTTTCTAAACACCCAATACAGGATGGTTCAGTGGTCAGAGCACTCGCTTTCCTCAAGCTAAGGTTAAGCAGCATTGGGTGTGGTTACCAGGTGGATGGGCGACCGTTTGTGCACCTTGGCTTCAGCGGAGTGCCCCTTTTCCCCCAGCTGTATTTAATGGGTACCTGCCCTCTTTAGGGTCAGGGAAGGTAAAGCAGCGAGGGAGAGGAGATGGGTAGCGCTCTCAATATGCTGGCCCCTAGAGAAGCTGAGGTCTCTGATGCCTCACTCCCCTACGACCACATAGGTTCTGGGTAACACCTTTACCTTTTCCTTTCCCTTCTAAAATGGCTTTAAGATACGTCAGGTAAACACTTGACTGCTTGAAAAAAAGACTGAAGAGGAGAAATGACGAATCTCAGGACAAAATTAATGCAATACACAGATGGCAGAACTGCAATAATAAACTGAAGATTTAAAGTCCAATCCAATCCAATCCATTCCAATCCAGTCATGTTGTTTATTGCCTCACCCGACCACACAGGCCATATCGAAGCTGTCACCTCGTCAAATTTTAAACTCAGATTAAAACTTGGCAACTATATACATGTTACGTTTAAAACAGGAACGGCTTAGGGAAAATAATATAGATTGATTAATTGATTGATAATCTTAATTCCAAGGATTGCAGATAAGTATTGATATACTTTTTTTCATCCGGACCTTGCCATGAGAAGAGACTATTCTTGATAATCACAACTAATAATTTCAAGTAAAATAAAGAATACTATTTGATATGTGTGTGTGTGAGAGAGAGAGAGAGAGAAGGGGGGGGGAGAGAGAGAGAGAGGGGGGGGGAGAGAGAGAGAGAGAGAGAGAGAGAGAGAGAGAGAGAGAGAGAGAGAGAGAGAGAGAGAGAGAGAGAGAGAGAGAGAGAGAGAGAGAGAGAGGTGAAAGAAAAAAAGATAATTATTTAAATTGTCAATCTAAATCTGGCATCGACAAAAATAATATGAACAGCGAGCATGTCTTGAGAAAGGATATTCCATTACTGTCCATGCGTCAACTCATCTGGCATTCTGTCCAGAAACAGTTTGCTTGTAACCATAAAGTTATACCATGTTGGGTACTAGGTGCACAGGCAACACAGTGTGAATGGGTGCATTGGTGTGCTTTGAAGTAGATAAACGTCAAATTATCCTATCTACAGTGACACAAATTGGTATCCACTTTCAGTCAATTCTACTGTAAGATGCGATATATGTTTGTCCGTCATGTTTGACGATGACCTCCAAAACAGCAGAGGAGGCAGCTGCTGTTTCGGAAACTGGGCAGAAATTTGATGATAGTGGAGATACCTTGCCCATACCACACCCCCACTCTCTTTCGGCCAAGAGGGCATAAGGACAGTCAGCGTTGGAGATATTCTCCAAAGGCCAACTAGCCCCCAGGGTTGCGGCACATAAGGACTGTGCAAGTCAAGCCTCCTAGTCAGAGAGTCACAGTCGATCACTAAAAGACTAAGCTGTAAAGAGGAATTCCTGTCCTGTCCTGTCCTGTCCTGTCCTGCAATAGTCTTAACATTCCCCTGTGGGGATGGCGGGGGGGGGGGGGGGGGGGCGCTGTCAGTATAAATAGCATCACCACCTTCTGGAAATTCTGTGCCAGGAATTCCCTCTTTTCTATCCCTCTCTTTGTTTCTGCCTGGCCCCTTCTCTTTCTATCACCTCCTTCTTTGTCTCTTTTTTTTTTTTTTTTTGCTTTCTCGGTCCATTCTCCTGCCATTTTTCTTCAGAAAGATTCAAAAGATGACAATTTTCTTCTCTCCTACACTGAAGTTGGATGTGCTGGGTCTGACTTGTCAGGCGCTTAACGGCAGCGCAACGTATTTTCGCTGATATTTATGACAGACAACAATAGTCGCTGTCTAAGTATTCGACGACGAAGAAGAAGAAAAGTCCTAACATCATATGTAATTTCCTGCATATCTCTGCAAAGCCTTCAGAATAAGAGATAATTGTTCTGATGAAGTCCTAAGCAGTTGTGCCACTTGTTGATGTAAGCTATATATATGACTGTGGGTTTGCTTCATATTTGTTGTTGTTGTTGTGGGTGGGGGTGGGGGTGGAGGGGGGTGTTTCAAAATAATGTACTTTACCGTGTATTTTATTGTAGTCATTCATTTGTTCAGCAACCTTCAACACAATTATATCGGCCAGTGGCCCTAACAAACATTTTTTTTTTAATAGAAAGAAAACAAGAGCCAAACACACAAAAAGGTCAACAAAATTTCGAGAATATCTTTGATGTGTGTGTGTGTGTGTGTGTTTGAGTGGGGGTGGCGGGAGGTGGGGGTGGGGGGTGTAGGAGGAGGGAGGGGGGGGGGTTAGACCAGGTGTTAAATAGTCGCCCCAGTTAAGTGGAAAGTCAATTTACACAGATTAAGAGTGTGCGAGTAAGGGGAGGGAGGGGTGGGGAGAGGGTTTTTTTTTCTTTACTTTTCTTTTTTTTTGCATGTTTCATTTTAGTGTGGGTGACCTAGATACTGTGTGGTTGTTCTTTTTAACTTTTCGTTTTTGGTGTGGTTTTTTTGGGGGGAGGAGGGGTGGTTGGGGGGGGTATGCTTTTTTTTTTTTTTTAAAGAGACTGTTCCTGTTCCTGACGCTGTTTGAGGCATTGATAGGCTGCATGTTTCCATTTAAGGACACAGCCAGAGTACAGATTTGCAGTTTGGGGACGTAGGCTACAACTAACTAGTCAGATATCACGGCAGAGTTGTACGTCTGCGGGACAGTCAGTGTGTAAGTCGAATCTTCCACGTACGAACCGACCCATTTTGTAGTGAGTAACTGCCTTTCCTTTTTGGGGGGGTCGGTTTTCTTCTCTCTCTCTCTCTCTCTCTCTCTCTCTCTCTCTTCTCTCTCTCTCTCTCTCTCTCTTCTCTCTCTCTCTCTGGTTTGATTATTGGTTGTTGTTTTTCTTTTTTGTTTGAGTGCCGTTTTTGTTTTTGTTGTTGCTGTTGTATGATGTTTGTTGTTTGTTTTTTCTGGTTTTTTTTTTTTTTTCGTTTGTTCGGGGTTTTTTGCTTGGGGGGGGGGGGGGGGGAGGGGAGGGAGGAGTGGGAGGGGGGGGGGGTGCTTAGCATAGTTGTTCTTACTTATTTTGTTTTTGTATTTTTTTTAACCAAAGGTCTGGTACGTGTTGGAAATGATGATAATAATAATGATGAAGATGATGATAATGCTAATAATCATAACATAATAATGATAAAAATTTCTCAGCTGTATCATTATCAACAGGTTTAACAACACCGTCGTATAAACCTAACTACCAAAATCCCATCTTTATTTGGCGCAACAGACGGTAAAAAGATGGCGGCGTCACAGCAGGAGAAGGTAACTCTCGAGGACCAAGATGGCGTGGATCTGGAACCAGTTTTGATGGAGCTAGGAAAGAGCGGGCGCTATCAGCTGACACAACTACTGATGAACATACTGGCCAGCCTCCTGTATTCCGCCCAAGTGTTGGTTGTCGTCTTTATAGGTTGGTTCGTTGTCACTCTTGTCTTTCGATTTCAGTTTTACGTCTGTGGTTTCAATAGATTTTATTTATTGCAAACATACAAGCAGACTTTGACAGTTGTGGAGGACAACATCAGCGAATGGACAGGCCTAGAACTCGAACCAAATTTGGAGAAAGTCCGAACAGAGAGAGAGAGAGAGGAATGGAGGGAACTGGTTGTCGAGTCTTCAGGGGTGCCCCTCACGGTCGCCAGACTAAGGGATAGACAAGATAGATAGACTTTGACAGGTCGAGAAGTAAACTTATGATAGTCATGTCATCATTTTTACGTGCATACATACACTGTGATGGATGACTTCACATTACAACAGATGACATACAAAGTATACTATCGTTAGCATTTGCATATGTTTTAAATTTTAAGCAGTTTACGTCTGACGGCTGACGTTTTGTGGTTAAGAAGACCGTTCGACTTCTATCCCATGGATCCATTTTCAAATCGTGGCTTTGACTTTTCTTCCCAGTTTGGTGGGGGGGAAATCCCACTGAATATCAGAGTCCTAGGGGTGAACTATACTGTGATGCTCATGTGTGCAAATCCCTGCAGAACATCTTGCGCACTCGTTAAAAACACATTCCGTCTTTTGGAAGAGTAGGCTATCGTCCGGTAGGAACGGATGACTTTGAAAAAAATCAACAACAACAAAAACAAGCACAGAGGTGTGGTGTTTAAACACCATCCCTGAAGTCGGAATGCGGCTACTTTCATGGTGGATAAAAACGGTAGCATACGCAAAATCTCACCATTAATTTTGGTGAACCTCGGGCCTCTAGCTGAGGAATGAAAAAAGTGTTTCAATTTGTGGCCAGGAAAGCTGCACATTTTTCACCTGAGCTTCAGTTTTGGACAAGGGGATGTTTCACGCAGACTTCTGTGTTTTGTTGTTTTTTTAATTTTTCAGTGGGCTGCAAGCTTCATGATTGATTGATTCATTGATTCATTGATTGACGGACACTATAGCCGAGTGGTTAAGACCGTTCAACTTCAATCTCACGGGTCCATGAAGTTATGGGTTCGAATCTCGACGGCGTCTGATGATAAAGGATGTGAGGAGTTTTACGATCTCCCAGGTCAACTTCAAGCGCAGACCTGCCAGTGCCTTCATTCCCTTACGTGTGTTCACACATGCAGAAGATGGTCATATGCACGTCAAAAGATTCTGTATTACTTTCATGTCCGCGTTGAGTGGATCATGGAAACACGAACATAATTATCCAGCATACACCCCGATGTCGGAATGTGGCTATCTTCATGGTGGGGCGAAAATGGTCACACACACGAAATATCACCTTTGATGAACCTCGGAGCTCTAGCCGAGGAAGAAAAAAATGATTGATTGATTGATTGATTGATTGATTGATTGATTGATTGATCAATTGATTGATTATCAATTGATTGATAATGATTACTTGTCCCTACAGGCTACCAACCAGACTACCATGTCGTCAGGCAGATAACGTCACCCAGCTGGAAGATTCGCTTCCTGACGACGTCACCAACATCACCTCCATGACGTCAGCTATCAGCAGTGCAGCATTGACGTCACTGTCAACAGTTCCGGTCAGCCCTCCACCACTCACTCTCTTCCCTGTGTGGCGGGGGTCAACTTTTCCATGCCTGCACACACCTCCTTCGTCACTGAGGGTGTCTCCTCTCTTTTCTTTGTCTCTGTCTGTCTGCTGTCTCTGTCTCTCTCTTCTTCTGTCTCTTCTTCTCTTGCTCTCTCTCTCTCTCTCTGTCTGCTTCTCTCCTATCATTCTGCTCTCTCTCTCGTCTCTGTCTCTGCTTCCTCGTCTCTCTCTCTGTGTCTCGGTGTCTCTGTCTCTGGTCTGTCTGTCTGTCCTGTCTCGTCTCTCTTCTCTCTCTCTCTCTCTCTCTCTCTCTCTCTCTCCTCTCTCTCTCCTCTCTCTCTCTCTCTCTCTCTCTCTCAGAGCAGAAATACTCCTAACGTCATTCGGATGAGATTATCAACATAGGTCCCCTGTGCAGAGTGCGTTGCATGTTAAAACCTGTTCACCATTTGGAAGAGTAGGCCATTTGAGCCGTTTGGAACAGATGACAAAATTTACACAACTGAATGCTGGGGACTGGATGCAAAAAATAGTAGGTGGATGATTATTCCGTTATCATTGAAATAAAAGAGTAAGTGAATGATGAATGAATGAATGAATGAATGAATGAATGAATGAATGAAAGTTAAGTGCCCTCAGTACTTTATGAAGCAGCTACAGTTAAATATTTTGTTTAGCATTTAAGTTTCTACGTCGATGTCGGATGTGCTGGGCCTGACTTGCCAGGCACTTATCGCCGGCCATGCGACGCATTTTCGCTCATGATATGACCGACAACAATAGTTGCTGTCTGAGCGTTCCACGAAGAAGAAGAACAAGACGAGAATTAATAATTTAGGTATCAATCTTTTGCATCATCACTCCATCAAAATACTTTTTTTCTTTAAAAATTGGGGCTTACACTGTTGAATTAGAATGCTTTGTGTACACGTTTTCAGGACAATAGTTGCATAATAATTTCTTTGGTTTAAAGAAATGTTCACTCACGTAAAGAAAATAAATATTATACTCGAAAACATTGTAAGCAATAACAAGCCCACGGCTTATAGCTTGCTTCAAAGGCAAAGCATTGCAAATTTCGCTTGGCAGCCTGTATACAATCACAAGGAGACGGGATAGCTCAGTGGTCAGAGCACTCGCTTTCCCCCAGCCAAGGTTAAGCAGCATCAGTGTGGTTGCCAATTGGATGGGTGACCGTTTGCGCGCCTTGGCTACAGTACATCCCCCCCCCCCCCCCCCCCCAGTTCACCCAGCTGTCAATGGGTACTTGCCCTTTTTAGAGTCAGGGAAGGTAATTACAAGCAGCGAGGGAGAGATGGGCGCCGCCCTCATTATGCTGGCCCCTGGAGAAGCTGAGGTCTCTGATGGGTAGGTCTCTCAAATGGGTAGACTCTGCACTTGTGGCGACGCGCTCTCCCGGGGAGAGCAACCCGAATTTCACGCAGAGGAATCTGCTGTGACATAAAGTGGTTAAAAAAAAAATAATAATAATTTTTAATGCCTCGCTCCCCTACTACCACATAGGTTTTGGGGACACATTTACCTTTATGCAATCACATACTCTGATAATAACACTATCTGCTGCAGATGCAAATAAAGCACAAGATACACGGTAAAGAAATTGGGGAAAAAAAAAAAACAACGCCATGACATCATTATTAATTTTGTTTCCAGTGGTCACTGGTGTGCGAGCGGGCCAGCTTGGCTCAACTCATTCAGACTGGTCACTTCGGCGGAGAAGTGGTGGGCTCTCTGGTCATCAGCGTTCTGGCTGACCGCTACGGCGGAAGAAGAGTTACATCGTCTGCACCGCTTGCGCCGCCATGACGCTGGTGATGACGTCATTCCTACCCGGCTACTACCTGTTCCTGGCAGGTCGATTCTTTGCCGGTTTTTTCTTGATGGTAAGGGAAATGCGGGTGGATTTATCTTATTTTATTTTATATTTTATATTTTATTTTATTCTTTTATATAATCGAGGATAATGGAATAAGCAGTCGTCTGCTTTTTTGCTTTTTTATTTTTACATCCAGTCCATGTGTGTATGCAGGTTTTTTTTTGTAAATCATGTCATCTATCTGTTCCCACCGGCACAGTCACGATGGCCTACTCTTACGAAAAGCGGAACAGGATTTAACGTGTGCGGCAAGATGTTCTGTATGCGTTCGCACACACGGCGCCTCGGGTTATAGCTAGTCTCATCCGAAGGACTTTTGGGGGGAGTGGAGTCAGCACCGATGTTAACTCCAGAGGAAAAAATCCCCTCGACCGGGAATCGAACCCGGGTCGTCAAATTGCCAGCGCAGTGTTCTGACCACTAGGCTTGGATCGGTGGTCTAGAGGTAACGTGCCTGCCTAGAAAGCGAAAAGTCCGGATCAAAAGTGTGGGTATTTCGATCCCCCGTTTGGGCCCAAAAACTCCCCCCCCCCCCCCCCCCCCCCCCCCATTCATTAGACCATGAGTGGTGTTCTGGGTGCTAGTCTTTAGGAATGAGACGATAAACCAAGGTCCGTGTGTTACACGAAAATTATTTAGTGCCCGTTAAAGAACCAACAGCAACAAGAGAGTTGTCTCTGGCAAAATTCTGTAGGAAAAAAGCCACTCTGGTAGAACAAATACAGATGCGACAGGAAAAGAAAAAAAAAATAATGGGTGGCGCTGCTCTTGTGGCGACGCGCTCTCCCCGGGGAGAACAGGCTGAATTTCATCGCAGAGAAATCTGCCCTGACTTAAAGTGGTGTAAAAAAAAAATTAAGTAAAAAGAAGGAAGGGGAGTGATAAAATCAATCAGTGGTCAGAGCACTCGCTTTCCCTCGCCAAGGTTAAGCAGCATTGAGCGTGGTTACCCAGTGGACAGGTAACTGTTTGCGCTCCTTGGCTTCAGCACAGTCCCCCAGTTCACCCAGCTAGCTGTAAATGGATACCTGCCCTCGTTAGGGTCATGGAAGGTAAAGCAGCGAGGGAGAGGAGATGGGCGCCGCCCTCAACATGCTGGCCCCGAGAGAAGCTGAGGTCTCTGATGTCTCGCTCCCCTACGACCACATAGGTTATGGGACACCTTTTCCCTTTTACGTTTTTAAGAGAAGGGGATTGGGATGGTGGTGGGGGGGGTGGAGCGGATGGGGGGGGGTGGTGGGGGAGGAGGTGGCCTAGTGGTTTGAGCGTTAAAATTAAACTCCTCATCTAAGAAGGAATGTGGCAGGACGGTTCAAGACGTTCGCCTGCCTAACAAGTAAACAGTGAGGTTGTGGGTTCCATTCGCAGCCTCGCCCTTTCTTCCCAATTTTATCATTAAAAAAAAATCTTAACTGAATGTCAAAGTTCTTCGAATGAGACAATAAATCGAGGCCACTGCAACTGCTTCTACTGCTGCTACTACTACCATAGCTGCTGTTGCTGATGCTGCTGTTCCTACTGCTTCTTTCTTCTTCTTCTTCTTCTTCTTCTTCTTCTTCTTCTTCTTCTTCTTCTTCTGCTGCTGCTGCTGCTGCTGCTGCTGCTGCTGCTGCTGCTGCTGCTTCTCTTCTTCTTCTTCTTCTTCTTCTTCTTCTTCTTCTTCTTCTTCTTCTTCTTCTTCTTCTGCTGCTGCTGGCTGCTGCTGCTGCTGCTGCTGCTGCTGCTGCTGCTACTGCTACTGCTGCTACTACTACTACTACTACTACTACTACTACTACTACTACTACTACTGCTGCTGCTGCTGCTGCTGCTACTGCTGCTACTACTACTACTACTACTACTACTACTACTACTACTACTACTACTACTACTACTACTACTACAACTACTACTACTGCTACTGCTACTGCTACTACTACTACTACTACTGCTACCACTACTACAACTACTTCTACTGCTACTGCTACTACTACTACTACTACTACTACTACTACTACTACTACTACTACTACTACTACTACTACTGCTGCTGATGCTGCTGATGCTGCTGCTGATGCTGCTGCTACTATACTACTACTACTACTACTACTACTACTACTACTACTACTACTACTACTACTACTACTACTACTACTATAATAATAATAATACATGGAATTTGTATAGCGCTATATCTTGCAAAAACAAATCAAAGCGCTTGCATTCAACCTACACGACGCACAATCAGCAACTATTTACAGTTTTGACAAATTCGAATGTACACACACACACCACACGCACGCACGCACGCAGCACGCGCGCGCACGCACACACACCTACAAACGTTATGCACTTTGGCAGGTGGATGTTGAAGGCAGGGACAGGTAAGAGATGGAAGCTACTACTACTGGATGGACTACTACTACTACTGCTACTACTACCACCACCACCACCATCACCACTACTACTACTACTGCTGCTGCTGCCGCTGCTGCTGCCGCCGCCGCTACTACTACTACTACTACTACTACTACTACTACTACTACTACTACTACTACTGCTGCTGCTGCTGCTGCTGCTGCTGCTGCTGCTGCTGCTACTGCCGCTGCCGCTGCCGCCGCCGCCGCCGCCTCGCCGCTACTACTACTACTACTACTACTACTACTACTACTACTACTACTACTACTACT
Organism: Stramonita haemastoma; assembly: GCA_030674155.1. NCBI lineage: Eukaryota > Metazoa > Mollusca > Gastropoda > Neogastropoda > Muricidae > Stramonita > Stramonita haemastoma. The sequence continues at coordinate 46,334,798 of CM060334.1, forward strand.
ACTACTACTACTACTACTATTTCTACTACTATTTCTACTACTACAACTACTACCACTATTACTATTACTCCTACTACAACTGCTGCTGCTATTTTTTACTACAACAACTGCTGTTGCTGCTGCTGCTACAGTGCCTTGCATTTTTATTACTTTTTGTGATTTGTATTAATTTTTCTGTTAATCCTTTTTATGTATATTTGGCTTGTGACCACGCGAATTACTTTTTGATAAAGTGCAGGTATTGCTATTGGTATTAAAAAAAAGTTAAAGTCTGTCCCGAGCCATAAGGCTCATCAGGCCGGTGCTTATCCCGGTTTCTGTGGTGTTAAGCGACTGAGAGTCATAGACTCCCCCCTGTATAGGACGCCAGTCTATCGCAGGGTTAACCCCCAACACAAGGTTGGTACCCCTTTTACACCTGGGTGGGGTGAGAAAATAGCCGTAAAGTGCCTTTTCCAAGGGCACAACGCCATAGCGGAATAGCTGGGATCGAACCCGCAACCTTTAGATTACGAGTACAACGCCCTAACCACTAGGCCACAGCGGCGGCGCTATTGGTATTAGTAGTGTGTATTGTCTTGTAGTGTGTCGGAGGTAAATGGTTGCATACTGTTCTGTGTCATTCCTCTGGGATACACGTTTTTTCCTATATTTTACTTTTTTATGTACGGCTTGTAACCCATTATTATGAATTTCTCTGATTTTGAAATGAATTTCTTTGTTTTTGATATAATCTATTGTTTTTCAGATTAAATGCCTTGTTTTTTTAGATAAATTTCTTTGTTTTTGAGATGAATTTATCTGTTTTTGAGATGAATTTATCTGTTTTTGAGCTGAATTTCTCTGTTTTTAGATGGATTTCTTTGTTTTTTTTAGATGAATTTCTTTGTTTTTTATGAATTTCTTTGTTTTTGAGATGAATTTCTTTGTTTTTGAGATGAATTTCTTTGTTTTTGAGATGATTATTTTTGGTTTGGAGATGAATTTGTTTGTTTTTTAGATGAATTTCTTATTTTTTTAGATGAATTTGTTTGTTTTGGAGATGAATTTCTTTGTTTTGAATTTCTTTGTTTTTGAGATGAATTTCTTTGTTTTTGAGATGAATTTCTCTGGTTTGGAGATGAATTTGAGATGAATTTCTTTGTTTTTTAGATGAATTTCTCTGGGGTTTTTTAGATGAATTTCTTTGTTTTTGAGATGAATTTCTCTGGGTTTTTTTAGATGAATTTCTTTGTTTTTGAGACGAATTTCTTTGGGGGGGTTTTAGATGAATTTCTCTTCGGTTTTTTTTTAGATGAATTTCTTTGTTTTTTTGAGATAATAAAATGTTTGAATGGAATTGAACCGTGTTGGCAGGGCATGGTGCACGCGGCCTACACGATGTTCACGGAGCAGCTGCCGCAGCAGTGGCGGAGTATGGCCAGCGTGCTCCACTCCTTCGCCTGGTCTGCGGGCAGTCTGCTGATGGCTCTGCTGGCCTTTCTCCTGCAGGACGTGTCCTGGAGAAACCTCAGCCTGATCCTGTGTTCCCTGTTCGTCTGCAGTCTTCCTCTGCCTTGGTATTGTATCATGAGTTATCTCTGTTGTTCTCTGTCTCTGTCCCTGTCTCTGCTCTGCCTCTCTGCTCCTTCTGTCTCTGCTCTCTCGTCTGTCTTCTCTGTCTGTCTCTGTCTTCTGTCTTCTCTCTCTTCCTCTCTCTCTCTCTCGTCTCTCTCTCTCTCTCTCTCTCTCTCCTCTTCTGTCTGTCTCTGTCTGTCTCTGTCTTCTGCTCTGTCTGTCTGTCTGTCTCTGTCTGTCTGTCTCTTCTGTCTCTCTGTCTCTCTCTTCTCTCTCTCTCTCTCTCTCTCTCTCTCTCTCTCTCTCTCTCTCTCTCTCTGTCTGTCTGTCTGTCTGTCTCTCTCTCTCTCTCTCTCTCTCTCTCTCTCTCTCTCTCTCTCTCTCTCTCTCTCTCTCTCTCTCTCTCTCTCTCCTCTCTCTCTCTTCTCTCTCTCTAAACAGTCGGTATTAATGAGTTGTCTCTGTTGCTCTCTCTCTTCCTCTGCAGCCTCCCCCTACCTTGGTAATGATGAGTTATCTCTGTTGGTCTGTTTGTCTTAGTCTTCAGTCGTCCCTTGCTTGGTATTTAATTCATGAGTTATTATCTCTGCTGCTTTCTCTCTCTCTTTGCAGTCTTCCCTTTGCCTCGGTATTATGTAATGCGTTATCTCTGTTGCTCTCTTTCTTAGTCTGCGGTTTTGCCTTGCCTTGGTAATGATGAGTTATCTCTGTTGCTTTCTCTCTTTGTAGTCTTCCCCTGCCTTGGTATTATATTAATGATGACTTTGTTGCTCTCTCTCTCTATGTTGCTTTCTCTCTCTATTTGCGGTCGATATTAATGCGTTATCTCTGTTTGTCTCTCTCTCTGAGTTGCTTTCTCTCTCTATTTGCAGTCGGTATTAATGAGTTATCTCTGTTGCTCTCTCTCTATGTTGCTTTCTCTCTCTATTTGCAGTCGGTATTAATGCGTTATCTCTGTTGCTCTCTCTCTCTCTCTCTCTCTCTCTGAGTTGCTTTCTCTCTCTATTTGCAGTCGGTATTAATGCGTTATCTCTGTTGCTCTCTCTCTCTGAGTTGCTTTCTCTCTCTATTTGCAGTCGGTATTAATGAGTTATCTCTGTTGCTCTCTCTTTCTCTCTGAGTTGCTTTCTCTCTCTATTTGCAGTCGGTATTAATGAGTTATCTCTGTTGCTCTCTCTCTCTCTGAGTTGCTTTCTCTCTCTATTTGCAGTCGGTATTAATGAGTTATCTCTGTTGCTCTCTCTCTCTCTGAGTTGCTTTCTCTCTCTATTTGCAGTCGGTATTAATGAGTTATCTCTGTTGCTTTCTCTCTGCTACTTAACGATGTTTAGATATGGAATTACAGATATGACAATACATTCTTACCGTTATGAAAAGATTGAAAATAACAATTTAGTATGTCCATTGTGTAAAAGTGATAAAGAAGATGACGTTCATACTTTGCTCTGCTGTCCAGCTTTTTTTTTTTTTTTTTCTCAGGCAAAGATATATATTCCTTCTAACTTTTATTCGGAAACATGTTTATTTCGAGCAGTCTTGCTTATGTCATGTCAAAATAAACATTTACACAATAATTTATGCATATTCCTGTATAAAGTTTTCAAAAGACGTTCTGAAAGTATTAAGAATGACTAATACTTGTATTATCTACAGTTTTTTAACACTGGAATAAGTGATGTTTGTAAAATCGATTTATTTCATATTTTGTGGCGATTATATATTTGTGTTACTTATGTGATGTTTATATTATCTGTACCCCCATTCAGAAGGGGCTGAGGCCTATACTGAATAAACTTTGCTTTCAATTTCAATTTTCAATTTTTCAATTTCAATTTCAGTTTCAATCTCTTCTTTTCTCCTCTCCTTGTGACTTCTGATTTTTGTCTTCTGAAAGAGTGCATTTTATTACCTTATCATATATAGTGTCCTTTATTCTTGTGTGTTGTTTAGTACTGCGTAAAGTCTTATTGTTTAGTATATTTTCAA
>CM060334.1:46345840-46348340 GCA_030674155.1 Stramonita haemastoma
GTAAAGGTGTCCCATAACCTGTGTGGTCGCAGAGGAGCGAGGCATTAGAAACCTCAGCTTCTCCAGGGGGCCAGCATATTGAGGGCGGCGCCCATCTCCTCTCTCCATCGCTGCTTAACCTTCCCTGACCCTAAAGAGGGCAGGTACCCATTTAACAGCTGGGTGAACTGGGGGGACTGTGCTGAAACCAAGGCGTGCAAACGGTCACCCATCCACTTGGCAATCACACTCATTGCTGCTTAACCTTGGCTTGGGGAAAGCGAGTGCTCTGACCAGTGAGCTATCCCGCCCCACACTTCAGTAAACAGACGTGAAATTGAAACAACAACAACAACAACAACAACAACAACAACAAGCGTTCAAATTAAACTGGAGTCACCTAGCAAAACATCATAAAACGATGAAGTGATCCTATACCTAAAGAGTAAATGTGAGGGGGGGGGGGGGGGAAGTAAACCCCCCAAAATAAAGAAAAATGTCGATACCCCCCCCAAATCTTAATGAAGAAGCTTTGACACTACTGTAAAGTAGTAACAGCAATCAAATTCCAACCACAAATACAACTACTATGTGTCACTGTTTATCCCTCATACAGACCACAACACAGAATCCCATAACAACTCTATGTGTCATTGTTTTTATACCCTCTATCCATACAGACCACAAATACTACTATGTGTCATTGTTTATCCCTCATACACACCACAAATACAACTATATGTGTTACTGTTTATCCCTAAAACAGACCACAAATACAACTATGTGTCATTGTTTATCCCTCATACAGACCACAAATACAACTATGTGTCATTGTTTATCCCTCATACAGACCACAAATACAACTAATATGTGTCACTGTTTATCCCTCATACAGACCACGAATACAACTATGTGTCATTGTTTATCCCTCATACAGACCACAAATACAACTACTATGTGTCACTTTTTATCCCACATACAGACCACAAATACAACTACTATGTGTCTCTGTTTATCCCTCATACAGACCACAAATACAACTATGAGTCATTGTTTATCCCTCATACACACCACACATACAACTACTATGTGTCACTGTTTATCCCTCATACAGACCACAAATACAACTACTATGTGTCTCTGTTTATCCCTCATACAGACCACAAATGCAACTATGTGTCACTGTTTATCCCACATACAGACCACAAATACAACTATGTGTCATTGTTTATCCCTCATACAGACCACGAATACAACTATGTGGCACTGTTTATCCCACATACACACCACAAATACAACAACTTCGTGTCACTCTGCAAAAGTAAAAGTCACTCTTCTTGGTCTTTCCTTGTTTGTTTCTCAATAGTTTTTCTGAGGGGAAACAAACAAAAAAAAAACCCTTGATTTTAAATCTACTTTTCCATTTATACAACTTTCAATTGCTACCATCACACATTTTAGGTATAAAATTGGAAAAATGTTTGACCAAAATCCCCAAGCTTTTTCCAAAACCTGGCGTTCTTTAAGTGTTCACAGAATATTCTATGGCTGTTGTTTAAGTGTTCAAACAATGTTCCAGGGCTGTGGTTTTAAGTGTTCACAGAACTTTCCAGGGCTGTTTTTTTCATGTGTTCACAAAATGTTCCAGGGCTGTGGGGACAGGAGCAGCAGGAATGATTATTGAGGTGTCAAACATGGCGGCTCCTTTTCTGCTATTGTGGGTAAGTCAGCCATCTTGAGGGTTTTTGTTGTTGTTTTGTTGGGGGGGGGGGGGGGGTTGTTGTTTTTGTGTTGTTTGTTTGTGGTTTTTGTTTGTTTTGTTTGTTTGTTTGTTTTTGGGGGGGTTATAAGCAGACTTGATGCATACCAGCCATTTGTAAATGTCGGTATTCCAGACAGCAGAAAACTATGTGAAGTCTAGTTTGAATGTTTTGAGACATCAGTTTTTTAAAAAAAAGTAATTTTTCTCCCCCCAAAATCGTGCATATTTTCTTCTTCTTTATCTTCTTCATCGAACGCCGAAACAGCGACTGCTATTGTCTTTCATATGAGCGAAAATGCATTGTGCTGCCGTTAAGCGCCTGACAAGTCAGGCCCAGCGAATGTGACTGGATGAAAAAAAAAAAAAAAAAAAAAGCATATGAGTGCTTATTCCATTATCCTCGATATAAAGGAACAAAATATATAAAATAAAATAATCAATTTCTATCATATGAGCGAAAATGCGTTGCGCTGCCGTTAAGCGCCTGACAAGTCAAGCCCAGCGCATTCGAGTTTGACATGGGAGAGAACTGTCATCTTTTTAGTCTTTCTGGAGAAAAGACAGGAGAATGGACCAAGAAGGCACACACACACAAAAATGAAACCCAAAAAGGAGGCGACGGGGAAAAAAGAGGACCAAGACAGAAACAAAGAGACGGATAGAAAAGAGGGAATTTCTAGGACAGAATTTCCAGAAGGTTGGAATGCTATTTACACTGACAGCATCTTCAGGGAGGGGGAAGGGGGGGGGGGACAGGTT
>CM060334.1:46350840-46365840 GCA_030674155.1 Stramonita haemastoma
CACACGCACACAACACACACACACACACACATACACACACACCAACACACTCACACACACACACGCGCGCGCGCGCGCACACACACACACACACACGTGCGTGCACACATACACACACACAGACGAACGTACGCACGCACACACACACACACACACAAGCACACCACACACACACACACACACACACACACACACACACACACACACACACACACACACACACACACACACACACACACGATAATGCTGTCTCTAAATCATTCAACATATTATAATTTTCCACAAATCGGAATGCAGCTACCTTAATGGTGGGTAAAAACAGTCGTACACACACACACACACACACACACACACACACACACACACACACACACACACACACACACACACACACACACAAATCTCACCATTGGTGAACCTCGCAACTCTAGCTGAGGATTGAGAGGGAAAAAAAGGGTAAAGGCATAACCTGTGTGGTCGTCGGGGAGCGAGGCATCAGAGACCTCAGCTTCTCTAGGGAGCCAGCATATTGAGGGCGGTGCCCATCTCCTCTCCCTCGCTTCTCTACCTTCCCTGGCCCTAAAGAGGGCAGGTGCCCATTTACAGCTGGGGGAACTGGGGGAACTGTACTGAAAGCCAAGGCGCGCAAAATAGTCGCCCATCCATCCACTTGGTAACCACGCTCGATGCTGCTGTTCCCTTTTTTGTGCTTGTTTGTTTGTTAGGGGGTTTTCTGCTTTTAAATTTTTTTAACATTTTTTTTATATAGATAGATGGCTTGATGAGAAAAAGCAAATTAATGCTTATTCAATGTACCATCTGGAAATAAAAATTTGATTTGATTTGATTTGATTTAACCTTAGCTGGATGAAAGCAAGTGCTCTGATCACTGAGCTATCCCGTCCGTTCCGTCCTAAAAATCTGTACACTGAAATAAATAAAGTAATTTGCTTGCCTTAGACAAACAGATCTTAGCCACGAAAATCTCAATAAAAGCCTCTTTTTTTATTTACCAAATGCAAACAAGAGTGGGGTTGGTATGACGGTGCCAGTGAATATCTTGTGCAGTGGATGTGTGTGTGTGTGTGTGTGTGTGTGTGTGTGTGTGTGTGTGTGTGTGTGTGTGTGTGTGTGTGTGTGTGGTGTATTTTTGTAATTTTATTTTATTCTTTTATTTCGAGGATAATGGAATAAGCACTCGTGTGCTTTTTTACATCCAGTCCCCGTGTGTAATATATGCAGGTTTTTTTTGTAAATCGTGTCATCTGTTCCCACCGGCACACGATGGCCTACTCTTACGAAAAGCGGAACAGGATTTGACGTGTGAGCAAGATGTTCTCCATGCGTTCGCACACGGGGCCTGTGAGTGTGTATGTGTACGTGTACGTGTGTGTGTGTGCGTGTGTGCGTGCGTGTGTGTGTGTGTGTGTGTGTGTGTGTGTGTGTGTGTGTGTGTGTGTGTGTGTGTGTAGTGTAGTGTAGTGTAGTGTAGCTCAGTCCAGCGCATGCGGGCGTTCTCTCTCTCTCTCTCTCTCTCTCTCTCTCTCTCTCTCTCTCTCTCTCTCTCTCTCTCTCTCTCTCTCTCTCTTACGGGGGTTACGTAAAAATACTTTTTATGTCGAACTACTTTCTGTGGATTTCGCCAGCGGGCCGGAGTTTTTGCATCACTCGCGGTTTCAGGGTCAGACCCCTCCGCGAATTAATCAGAGATAGGCCTAGACCTAAGTTTTCTTTGCTGACCATTATATAGTTATAAGTGGGATGATCCAAAGATCATTTCGTTTGTGAATCTTGCAACAGTCACAGAAAGAATGAAAGTAATGAACAAAACCCATTTGAGAAACCCACGGAGGAAGACAAAACAAAAGGAGTAGCAGACACCACAGCAGAAGTGTATACAGACACATCCAGCATAGTAGTATAATTATTATGCAGTCAGTTTGTTTTGTAAAATCGGAAGAGTAGTGTTTAAAATAATAGTTACTTTGATAAGCAGGTGTGTGTGTGTGTAATTCAAAAAGATCTTTACTGAGGGTAAAACATTAAGCTTTCACAAAAGTTTCCATTTTGCCCCCCCCCCCCCCCCCCAAATTTTTTTTAATGAAATAAAAAACACATCAATAAAGGATAGAAAAACAAAATGGTCTTAATCTAGGTACAAATAATATAGCATAGAAAAGGAAAGGAAACGAAGACAGCATGATTTGCTCGATTCAGACAGAAAAATAGTGAAGAAAGCAAAGTAATATGGCTCCCTCCACCCCCTGCCCCACCCCCCCATCATCCCACCCCCCCTCCCCACCCCACCCCCCCTCCTCCCTCCCCCCTCCCCTCCTCCCTCCCCTCCTCCCTCCTCTTTCCCCTCCTCCCTACCCCTCCTCCCTACCCCCTCCTCTTTCCCCTCCTCCCTACCCCCTCCTCCCTTTCTTCCATCCCCCTTCCCTTCTACCCCCTTCCCTATGCTTCTCCCTGGCACAAACAAGGGAAGATAGACAACACCTCTCCAACTAGGAGCATTAGAAGTTAAGTACAGATCTCCCTGCAGATCTGTACTTCCTAACTCAAAGCTTAACTTGTCATCAAAGTTTGAAAAGTATATATTAGAGTAACAATTCGACAATTTAAAGGTGTCCTTTTCTATATCTCTTCACAATTTGAAAATAAAAGCTTACTTTAAACATTTTGGTCCACCACACCCTGTTTTACATAGCTAAACACCACAGTCAACAATTTTACATAAGAACTGGTGCTTCATTTCCATTACATACAGACTTTTCTCTGGAATTCTTAGCGACTTCAAACAAAAAAAAGGAATCTCACTCTTTATAATAGCCTTTGAAGGGGAGGTAATATTGCCTTTAAAATGTTTCATCAGGCACATAATTATACAGTTGAGCAATACTCATCGGCAGTATAACTGAACTTTCTCTTCATTGATGGTGGGACACTGGGGTCAAAACTGATGAAATTTTGTTTACAAGCCCATGTTAAAAGTTATGCCATATATTGAAAGGCCATCCCTTGTAAAGCATAAAAATAACAGATTTACTTTGTTTTCTGCACTGTTGCCATGGAAACAATCCAATATGGCTGCCAAAACTCAATATTTCAAAATCCTAAGCCTTTTTATCTATAACAAGTATGAGTAACTTGTTTCTACAGACATATTTTACGGTCTACATTCTTTAATTTTACACAGGGAAATCTCCATAAATACATCCAGCAATTTTTAATTTTAAAAAACACGTTTGGGGCCACTTTTGGACCCGTGTCTCACCTTAAAAATTAAATTGCCATAAGATTTCCAACCAAGCATTAAGATTTTACACCCATTTCTCAGTAATCATCAACAGCTTGTTGAAATTGGGCCTGGGAGATCCACTTTGTTACCCGTGAAATATGGATTACCACAAGGATCAATACTAGGACCACTTCTTTTCTCTATCTCCAATAATAACAACCTACCTCTGCATGTTCATTATTTATGTCAAATATTTGTTGATGATACATCAATTCAATGTAACAGCAGTGGTCCAAACCAGCTTGTGAGTGATATGCAGGCAGATATGGATAAACTTTTTGAATAGACATAACTCAATCATATGTCTCTTATTTCAAACAAAACAGAGTGTATGTTTATAACCACTAGGCAAAAAAACCCAGAAATTGCATCCTCCAATGGCGCCACCACAAAATAACTTCATTACAAAATAACAAACAAATGTGATGCTCCATCACGAAATGAGTAGCTTAGCACACAATCCACTTTACCGCTAGAAGCCATTAAAAGCAAGTGGGGGTGAGGTTGTTGATTTTGAGTTTTTGATTGTTCATAAAACTATAGCACTTATTCTACCTTGTAGTGAAATATCAAAGCATAATTATGTTTTCTTTTATCTTTAAATGTGCTTTTAAAATAGCAAAGCCCTCATTCTGACCACCTACTAGGATCCTAAAATTGTCAATTTCTCATTTTGATATTTCCTGCAGTCTGTCATTTCAATTTGTGATAACTTTGCATAGAATTGTTCGATTTTCAGTCTGTTTTATTTATTGTATAGCCATTTCATTGCAAATTAATAACATCTCAATAACTAAAAATTGACCTCTGGTGCAGTGCAACTCTTTAAGTGGTGGAGTGTCAAAAATAGCATTAAAACCTCAAAACATTTTTTTTAACTGTATCAATTTCTTTAAAATACACAATGTACACATGTGAATAACAACAAATGAATTTTCGAGAAATACCTGCACATCTTATGAATTTTGAGAGACAGGAGAACTTTTCGAGATTTACATTTCATCAGCCTTCAAAATTTATAACTGGACAAGGGTTGAAGAAAATGCTGAGGATTAAAATCTTATTGTAAATTTACAAAGTGTGGACAATCCATCATAAAATAAAATTCATCCCCTAAAACAGATATATTATATTTTGAACACATTCTTTATTCCTGTGGTATGTTATGGAAATGTCCATCCTCAATTGGAAGCTTGTGACAACTACAACATTTTTTTTTTTTTATAAAAGCATAAACATATATATCTGGTAAACAAGTTATATATTTTTCCTTACCAAAATCGATCTTCAAGTTTCTATAATAAAGGTGTATTCTATTATCCCATGGCTCATTTTTCCATTCATTAACATTTTTTTCTATTAAGAAGGCTTTGATATGTGAAATTTTAACTTTGATATGTGAACTTTTAAATACTTGAAGAAAATTAATACTTGAACATAACTGTCTCTCTCACAAAGTCAAATCCACTTTGTACTTAGATATTTTTAATCATATTTAGCCATGCTGATTGAATTAAGTATTTGTCAAGTAAATCTATCATCATCTGGTAAACACTTGATGGCAGCTTTTCATACTGGAAGTGGAGCAGCTGCATCCAGAGAAACACACCTTTCCAACAGAGACCAAACTAGACAAGGGATATCTGCCAGTTTCTCCATGTACTAACCCTCTTAGTCTGAACCAAGATTTGCCTGGATTGAATAATTGCCCCCTCTGAATCTGGATTTGCTGGGACTAACACACAATAGATTTCCATCAGGCTGTGATCATCACTAATTGCTACCACATGTCAAAGCTCTATCTGGCTAGAAGTAGAAGCCCTGCTGAGAATCTGGAAGTAATTGGAGCTGCTGGTATGTACTTAGGAGGAGGAAAAGGCTAGCAAGCATATATGCCTGACCTGATTTCGTGATGGAATGCAAAATCTAGGGGCAGTTTGTGTTTAGAGAATCTTAATGCAAGAGGGTTAAAGGAAAACTATATTTTAAAACCTTTAACTGAAACTTCTGAAATTATTGCTATATTTTCATATTCCCAAATTTCACATTCATACAACAAAACAGGTACAACAATTTTATGGAACAAATCAAGTGCCACAAGTGTCTGTAGTTCTATTTGCTGTGCAGTCCTTATTAAGCTAAACATGACATTAGCAGCTTTATCATAAGCATTGTTTATGCATTACATTACATTTTCATATGCCCATAATTTCACATCAATACAATAAAACACATACAACGATTTTATGTGTACATAGTTCTTTTTGCCGTGCAGTTCTTATCAAATAAACATGACTTAATTCTCTGTATACTAACCCTCTTAGTCCCAATGGAGGATTTGCTGGATTGAACAATTGTCCCCTCTGAATCGGGATTTGCTACCACTGCTACTGAAGTTGATTCCTGAATATTTAAAACTGTTAAGAACTTCAAGCGTTTTTCTGCTATAATACATAATTATTAGAGATCTATTGTTGCCGAATATCATGAATTCAGTTTTTACTAGATTCACAACAAGTTTGTAATGAAAACAGTAAGTATCCAAAATGTCTAAAGTATCTTGTAACCCTTCTTTGTAGTGGAAAATAAAATGATATCATCGGCATAAAGTAAAAGTTTAACATAACTGGTTAACATTTTGCCATGCGATGAAAATTGAATATACAGTGTTAAGCAATTTCTGATAAATATTGTTACAAATCATTCAGAAAGTGTGTGGTGTGCTACTTGATATCAATATTACTTCCCTTCATAGGCTACATATCCTTTTAAAGAGTTGCATCCCTTTTAATTGTTTGCAGTTGCTTTGTAGTCCAGATCAAAGGTTTCATCTGATGGAAATGAAGCAGTAGTTTTGATATGAAATTGTAGACTTACTGTTGACCTGTGTGAAAGAAGTACAAGGCGAAAGTAAATGATTGTAAACATACATGTTTTTCAATTTGTGAACATATAATAGAAGACACCTTTGGAATTTGAACTTGTTGGTTTAAAGATAAGTTGTACAAAATGTAAAGGCAAAAAGTTTAGCTGTGAGTTAGAAATTGCAGATCAGTAGGGGGATCTGCTCCTAACTTCTAATGCTCCAGCTTTGGAGTGATGTGTTGTCTATCTTCCTATGTTTGTGCTCGGGAGAAGCATAGGGGGGGGGGGGAGGGAGAGGGATGGTAGGGGGGGAGGGAGAGGGATGGTGGGAGATGGATGGTGTGGGGGGGGGGAGTGGCAAGGGTGAAGGTAATTGACTAAAAATTGTACGTGGTTTGAACGTTTGGGTCACTAATTTTAGGAAGGTGGGTAAGCAAAAAAGTTATAACGATAACAGCATGTATCAAACATAATGTTCTTTGCATCATATGAATGCATTTTTTAGTGTTTAAGATTATTATGCTCATAATGATTGCACAATGTTCAAATTTTGCTGCCTACAGTAATGTTTTCTGTAAACTTTTCTGAGATTTGCAAACCCGAAGTGCAATTACATTACAAAAAATTGACCTCTGGTGCAACGTGACTGGAGTGTCACATACTGCAGACTTTGCCATCCAGACTGGACTAAAAAAGAAAAAGGAAAAAAAGTGTGTTTTTTTTAAGTTAGCACGGCTAGGAATTCGGGAACACAAAAGAAAGGAAAAAAACCAGGCAGTTACTTGCTTATGCTACACCAAAGAAAACCTCATGAATGATTATTGTTTATTGCCTTGGGGTAGATTGTGTTTGGGAAAGGGGGGGGGGGAGGATAGGGGGTTAGGGAGAGTGGGGGTATCCTGCACAAAATATAGTCGAGGCCATAGCCAAGTGGTTCAAACTATTTGACTTCAATCCCACGGGTCCATAAAGTCGTGGGTTCGAATCTTGGCAGCATCTGGCAATTTCTGAGTTGGGGATTTTTACCATCTCCCATGTCAACTTCAAAAGCAAACCTAGTACCTGCCAGTACCATTCTTTTCCTTGTGTGCATGCAAATGCAAAAGATATAATGTGACGCTCCACCACATAAGGAGTCGTATTGCACCAGGGGTCAATTTCTAGTTATTGACATGCTATTTATTCACAATGAAATGGCTATACAATGCAAAAAAGAAAAAAACAGATTGAAAATCAGACAATTCTATCCAAAGTTATTACAACTTGAAATGATAGACTGCAGTAAATGACAAAACAAAATGAGAAATTGACAAACTTAACATCGTAATAGGTGGTCAGAATGAAGGCTTGGGTATTTTAAACACATGTTTCAAGGCAAATGGAAACAAAATCATGCCTTGGTGTCCTACAAGGTAGAATAATGGCTATCGTTTCATAGTAAATCAAAATCTCAGAATTGACAACTTGAACCCCACCTCCCTTTAATGGCTCCTAGCGGAAAAGTGAGTTAAGTGCTAAGCGACTCGTTTTGTTGTGGAGCGTCACAAATATGCACGTTAAAGATCCGGCAGTGGATGTCGACGTTCAGAAGGCTACAGAAACACCAACATACCCAGCATACATCCCCGAAGTCGGAATGCGGCTACCTTCCTGCTGGGTGAAATTTGGGGTCATATATATTTACGCAAAATCTCACCATTAGTGCATGAACCTCGGAGTTCTAACCGAGGAACAGGTTTAAAAAAAAAACTGGAATATTTTTTAAAGCATGTTTGCAATAAATGATGGCCAGTGCGGTTAGTTAGCTGTTTTAAGGAACTGAGAGGTAACAAAAAGTTATTGAGAATGTGGGACACGATCTGTTGTTGAAATCAAATCAGCGAGAATGAATGCCACTGTGTGAATAATTATCTTCTTTTTTTTTTTTAAAACGCTCTCTTTTAAGAGCGATGTTATCTTTTCTCATGAATAATCCTCATCAAAAACCTATAATTATAGAGCGTTTCCAAAACAAACCAAAAAAATCCCCAATCCAAAGTTGTGAAGATAGTGCAAGTGCATTAGAAAGCGCTTAAATGGGTCAAGACTGTCAGTCAGAGTAGGGCAAATGCAATAACTAATTTTTTGCAATAAGGGGGGGGGGGAGTTGGAGGGGATAGCCTAGGGGTCAGAGTGATCTGAGGGCAAAGGTTGGAGCCTACGTGGGAATGTTTTTCCCTGGGGGTAACATCAATACAGACTCCATTCTTATCTCACGAAATTCCTTCCGAGGAGACTATAAACCTAGGCCCCGTGTCCAAACACACGCAGAACATCTTATGCACACGTTAAAACCTGCTCCGCCTTTCTGGAAGTAAGCTATTGCGTGCCGGTAGGAACGGATGACAATGGTTTTAAAGACATTTTAATCAGAATTTAGAACAAACACGGAAAACAACAACATTTTGGAATCTTAGCCAACGAATGACAATAACTTTTTTTTTTAGAAAACGCATGCTCATTAATGTTATACAAGCAGACAAGTAAAGACACAACACCTAAGTGTCTGGCAGAGCCAATTTTCGGTTTAATCAAAACCTCCTTCAGGCTAAAAGATTGGCCAGCATGTTCATTAGTGTTATGTTTAAACATAATCCAGGAAAGCGTAATACAGCTACCTTTATGGTGGGCAAACGATTGCACATTCGAAATTTTCACCATTGGTGAGCCCAGGATTTCTAGTCCAGGTACAAAAAAAAAATTAGCAATTAAAATTGTCATTTGGGGAACTTAAATTTGTTTCACATTAATCATCCTATCATGTGTTTTTTCCTATTTCACGGAAGACTTCAAACGTTGTGCAGTCAAGCGTAATAATTATTATTTTATTCAATATTTTGTTTATGTTTTGTTTGTTGCTGCGGTTCACAGCTTCGGGCATAATAAGTGAGGATGATTGGATATTGATAATAAATCTGGTGTGTAGCCATCCATAATGATCAGGATGCCCTACCCATACCAACCTAACGTTACCCCGGGGACGGGATAGCCTAGTGGTCAGAACATTGCGCTGGCAATTTGACGACCCGGGTTCGATTCCCGTTGGAGGGGATTTTTCCCCTGGAGTTAACATCAGTGCTGACTCTACTCTCCCCAAAAGTCTTTCGGATGAGACTGTAAACTGAGGCCCCGTGTGCGAACGCACGCAGAACATCTTGCGCACACGTTAAATCCTGTTCCGCTTTTCGTGAGAGTAGGCCATTTTGTGCCAGTGGGAACAGATGACAATATTTACAAAACTGCATACACACGGGGACCGGATGAAAAAAAGCACATGAGTGCTTATCCCATTATCCTCGATATAAAAGAATTTTAAAAAAAAAAAAATAAAAATAAACATCTCAAAGTCTTTCGGATGAGACGATAAACCGAGGTCCCGTGTGTTACACATCACTATTTAGCGCACGTAAAAGAACCCACGGCAACAAGGGGGCTTGACCCTGGCAAAATTCTGTAGAAAAAAGCCACTTTGATAGGGAAACAAATACAGTTGCATGCAGGAAAAAGAAAAAAAAATGGGTAGGCGCTGCACTTGTGGCGATGCGCTCTCTCTCCCCGTGGAGAGGAGAGCAGCCCGAATTTCATGCAGAGAAATCTGCTGTGACATAAAGTGGTACAAAATACAAAATAGAAAAAAAAATCATCTCAAAGAGGGGCCAAAACAGAAGTACGTCCAAGATGGTCAGAACACTCGCTTTCCCCAAGATAAGGTTAAGCAGCGTCGAGCATGGTTACTAACTGGATGGGTGACTCTTTGCACGCCTTGACTTCGGTACAGTCCCCCACATCACCCAGCTGTCAATGTGGTACCTGCCCTCTTTTAGGGTCAGGGTAGGTAAAGCAGCGAGGGAGAGGAGATGGGCGTCGCCCCCAATATGCTGGCCCCTGGAGAAGCTGAGGTCTCTGATGCCTCGCTCCTCGACGACCACACAGGTTATAGGACACCTTCACCATTCACCTTTACCTTTACGGTGGTGCGCGGTTGGCTGAACCGTGGCCACGTGACTAAGGATGACTGACAGCGTAGACTGATTAATTATGCAAATGAAAATTCAGTGCCATAAAATTCCATCTCATTATTATTATCATTATCGTTATTAAACTAGCAGCCACTCCTAAATCAAACTGGGATGCCTCCTCTGTCGTTATCACACACACACACACACACACACACACACACACACACACACACACACACACACACACACACACACACACACACACACACACACACACACGCTTTAACAATTTGACACATTTTTACTTCTTTTAATTTAAAAAAAGTTAGCTTTGGTTCTAGTGAGGCTATCAAACTAAGGAAACAAGCACAATACATGGTTTTTCTTGCTGATATCCCTCAACTTACTTAAAGGGGACAGACAGTAAACAGACAAGTCACATATTTTCCTCCTAGTCAAAGTTTCACTGCTTTTTAATGTCTGAGTATTCTTTACCCTGGGTGACCGTTTGCGTGCCTAGGCATCAGTACAGTTCCCCAATTCACCCATCTGTCAATGGGTGCCTGCCCTCTTTAGGGTCAGGGAAGGTAAAGCAGCGAGGGAGAGGAGATGGGCGCCGCCCTCAATATGCTGGCCCATAGAGAAGCTGAAGTCTCTGATGCCTCGCTCCCCTACGACCGCCTAGGCTATTTGACACCTTTACATTTTTATTCTTTACCCGCAAGGGAGAGGAGATGGGCGCCGCCCTCAATATGCTGGCCCCTAGAGAAGCTGAGGTCTACGATGCTTCGCTCTATTACGACCACATCGATTATGGGACACCTTTACCTTTTTATTCTTTACCCAAGAAAATCAAACTAGGCGTAACAGTCCCAGTTGTAAGCAGCCGCCATATCGTGCAAGGGAGACAATTAGTGAACAGTTCTATGCTATAACGGTGACATCATCACCTTCTTACTTTGCCTCAAGTCAAGTGACACCACTGTATATCACTTCAACAAACAGTCCTCGATTATTGACAGAATTATCCACTTCCTTTTCTTGACCTAGAAGTCTGTCAGTATAAATATCACCCCTAAAATGTAAAAGAAGTAAAGGTGTCCCATAACTTATGTGATCGTAGGGGAGCAAGGCATCAGAGACCTCAACCTCTCTAGGAGCCAGCATATTGAGGGCGGCGACCATCTCCTTTCCCTCGCTGCTTTGCCTTCCCTGACCCTAAAAGAGGACAGGTACCCATTGACAGCTGGGTGAACTGGGGAACTGTTCTGAAGCCAAGGCTCGCAAACAGTCACCCATCCACTTGGTAACCATGCTCGATGCTGCTTCACCTTGGCTAGGGGAAAGCGAGTGCTCTGACCACTGAGCTATCCCGTCCCCTAATATCACCCCTATCTTCTGGAAATTCTGCTGGTAATTCCCTCTTTTCTATACCTCTGCTTGTTTCTGCTTCATTCTTTTTTCTTCCTGACACTTCCCTCTTGTCTATTTTCTGCCTTCTTGGTCCGTTCTCCTGTCTTTTTTTCCCCAGAGACTTAAAAGATAACAATTCTCTCGGATGGGCTGGGCCTGACTTGTTAGGCGCTGAATGGCAGCGCAACTTTTTTCCGCTCATATGGCTAACAACAATAATTGTGTTTGAGCGTTCGATGAAGAAGAATTGCGAAGAGGAAGAAGAATTGCGAAGAGGAGGAAGAAGAAGAAGAAGAAGAAGAAGAAGAAGAAGAAGAAGAAGAAGAAGAAGAAGAAGAAGAAGAAGAAGAAGAAGAAAATTGCGAAGAAGAATTACGAAGAAGAATTGCGAAGAAGAATTGCGAAGAAGAAGAAGAAGAAGAAGAAGAAGAAGAAGAAGAAGAAGAAGAAGAAGAAGAAGAAGAAGAAGAAGAAGAAGAAGAAGAAAAGAAAAGAAGAAGAAGAAGAAGAAGAAGAAGAATAAGAAGAAGAAGAAGAAGAAGAAGAAGAAGAAGAAGAAGAAGAAGAAGAAGAAGAAGAAGAAGAAGAAGAAGAAGAATGGTGGTGATGATGATGATGATGATGATGATGATGATGATGATGATGATGATGATGATGATGATGATGATGATGATGATGATGATGATGATGATGATGATGATGATGCCATCACAACTATGGCTGTTTCAAGGATCTTCCGATCACGTATATAGCATATTCACACAAAAAGTGAAGAATTTGACAGCAAAAAAAAATAATGTTTGGATTTTTTCATCGCAGACTTAAAGCAATTCTCATGCGTGTGTTTCTATTACGCGGACCAACTGTGGTGCCACTTGACTCTAAATGCACGTGTGTCCCCCTTTAACTTGAATGACGTTGATGAGTTGACAAATTAATTTATATGCAACAAACGTAACAAAATTGATCTATAAGCGACAAACGTATTTCCCCATTTATCCACATACATATCTGTTGTTCGCCAGTTGCTTCCTCAATCGGTGGAGAGTTTGCTTCAGACTAAAGGTATGTATTTTTCTTCATTATTGTTATTATTAGTTTTAGCATCAGCGGTAGAGGATTTTAGTTGTTTCTGTTTTAATCATTCATTTGTTAGACAGGCTAGTTGTTTTTTGGTTTGGTTGCTGCTATTTAAATTAGTTTGGGGTATCTGATATGCGAATAGATATTCAATTTGATTGCTGATCTTTTAGTGAATGACTCTCTGTCTCTCTGTCTCTCTGTCTCTCTGTCTCTCTGTCTGTCTGTCTGTCTGTCTGTCTCTCTGTCTTTCTCTGTCTCTCTCTGTCTTTCTCTGTCTGTCTGTCTGTCTGTCTGTCTGTCTGTCTGTCTGTCTGTCTCTCTCTCTCTCTCTCTCTCTCTCTCTCTCTCTCTCTCTCTCTCTCTCCTCTCTCTCTCTCTCTCTCTCTCTCTCTCTCTCTCTCTCTCTCTCTCTCTTGCGCACACGTTAAATCTTGTTCCGCTTTTCGTAAAGGTAGGCCATCGTGTGCCGGTGGGAACAGATGACATTTACAAAACTGCATACACACGGGGACTGGATGTAAAAAAGCACAAGAGTGCTTATCCCATTATCCTCGATATAAAAGAATAAATCAATCAAATCAAATCAAATCTCTCTCTCTCTCTCTCTCTCTCTCTCTCTCTCTCTCTCTCTCTCTCTCTCCTTCTCTCTCTCTCTCTCTCTCTCCTCTCTCTCTCTCCTCTCTCTCTCTCTCTCTCTCTCTCTCTCTCTCTCTCTCTCTCTCTCTCTCTCTCTCTCTCTCTCTCATTTGGAAAAAAATAGATGAGTTTATTAGTGATTTACATTTACCGTCAACAACTAACTGACAGCAATGGTCAGATATAAGCATGACTGTATACAAAGTAGTGGCCAATACACTATGAATAGATCTTGTTTTTGTTTTTGTTTTGTTTTGTTTTCGGATTAATACATATGTCATACAACCATCTTTTATATTTTGATATTGATAAACTCGTGAATCATATCCTAGATTTTGAGTTGGTGTTTTAGATTTCAGTACAGTCTACCAGAAAATCCCTGAGAAAAAAAACATTGATAGAATTCTAATTTGTCCATTTTACCAACAGCAAAAATAGAAGGAAAATATTAAAAAAATATATTTCGCTCATCTCACACTAACATTATAGAGAATTTCATTTCTGCAAAACACTGTCACTAATCAGGTATCAGGTATATTTGTTAATGTTACAAGTATATTTGTTCATATACCTGGTATATTTATTCAGGTGCCAGGTATATTTGCTCATGTACCAGGTATATTTGTTCATATACCAGGTATAATTTTTATTTGTTCATTACCAGGTACCAGGTATATTTGCTCATGTACCAGGTATATTTGTTCATTACCAGGCACCAGGTATATTTTGTTCAGATACCAGGTATATTTGTTCATTACCAGGCACCAGGTATATTTATTCAGATACCAGGTATATTTGTTCATTACCAGGTACCAGGTATATTTGTTCATGTGCCAGGTACCAGGTATATTTGTTCATGTACCAGGTACCAGGTTTATTTGTTCATGTAACAGGTACCAGGTATATTTATTCATGTACCAGGTACCAGGTATGTACCATGTACCAGGTATATTTGTTCAGGTACCAGGTATATTTGTTCAGGTACCAGGTGTATTTGTTCAGGTACCAGGTATATTTGTTCAGGTACCAGGTGCCAGGTATATTTGTTCATGTAACAGGTACCAGGTATATTTGTTCAGGTACCAGGTACCAGGTATGTACCATGTACCAAGTATATTTGTTCATGTACCAGGTATATTTGTTCAGGTACCAGGTATATTTGTTCAGGTACCAGGTATATTTGTTCAGGTACCAGGTATATTTGTTCAGGTACCGAATGCCAGGTATATTTGTTCATGTTCCAGGTACCAGGTATATGTGTCTATGTACCAGGTGTATTTTGTTTATGTACCAGGTATATTAACGTTTAGGTCCAAGGTACTTGGAATATTTGTTTATGTACCAGGCACCAGGTATTTTCTTTATGTACCAGACAGATACCAGGTATAAATTTTGTTCACCTATCAGGTGCGAGGTATACTTGTACCATGTACCAGGTTTATCATCTCGCTCGTGATCATGCTTATGGCTTCTTCTGGAAAGAATGATGTGCGCATCTGTTCCCCAGGAAAAAAAAATCAGCTGGATGCGACTTTAAAAAAAAAGATAAAAAAAAAGATGCCATCTCTTCCGTTTCTGTCTGTGTCAGATGTGTGCTGTGTCAGGCTGCTGTGACAGAAACAGAACACACTGCATGATGTAGGCTTGAAATAGTCACATTTCAGGAGAAAAAGATTTATACATGAGTCATTCTGTCTGTCTCTG
>CM060334.1:46368340-46373340 GCA_030674155.1 Stramonita haemastoma
ACACCACACACACACACACCACACACACTACACTACACTACACACACCACACTACACCACACTACACCACACCACACACACACACCACACCACACACACACACCCACCACACCACCACCACACGCACACACCACACACACCACACTACACCACTACAACACACACACACCACACTACACTACACTACACCACACCACACCACCACCACACCACAACACACACCACACCACACACACACACACACACACACACCACAACCACACCACACCACACCACACCACACCACACATACCACACTACACCACACACACCACACCACACCACACACCACACCACACCACACCACACCACAACCACACCACACCACACACACCACACCACACCACACCACTACACACACCACACCACACACACTACACCACACACACACACCACACCACACCACACTACACTACACACACCACACCACACCACACCACACCACACACACACCACACCACACCACACTACCACACTACACTACACTACACACACCACACCACACTACACCACACTACACTACACTACACTACACTACACTACACTTCACTACACCACACCACACTACACCACACCACACCACACCACCACACCACACCACACTGCACTACACCACACCACACCACACCACACCACACCACACCACACCACACCACACTACACTACACCACACTACACCACACCACACTACATTACACTACACTACACTACATCACACCACACCACACCACACCACACTACACTACACTACACTACACTACACTACACTACACTACACTACACTACACTACACTACACTAGACTGCACTGCACTGCACTACACTACACTACACTACACTACACTACACTACACTTCACTACACTACACTACACTACACTACACTACACTACACTACACTACACTAGACTGCACTGCACTACACTATACTACACTACACTACACTACACTACACTTCACTACACTACACTTCACTACACTACACTACACTACACTACACTACACTACACTTCACTACACTACACTACACTACACTACACTACACTACACTACACTACACTAGACTGCACTGCACTGCACTACACTACACTACACTAGACTGCATTGCACTGCACTACACTACACTACACTACACTACACTACACTACACTACACTACACTAGACTGCACTGCACTACACCACACTACACCACACCACACCACACCACACTACACTACTACACTACACTACACTACACAACTACACTACACTACACTACACCACACCACCACACTACACCACACAACACTATACTACCCCACCCTACACAACACTACACTACACTACACTTCACTACACTTCACTACACCACACCACACCACACCACACACACTACACACCACACCACACCACACCACACCCACACCACACCACACCACACCACACCACACCACACCACACCACACCACACTACACTACACTACACTACACTATTCTACACTACACTACTCTACACTACTCTACACTACACCACACCACACCACACCACACCACACCACACTACACTACACTACACTACTCTAACTACTCTACACTACACCACACCACACCACACCACACCACACTACACTACACTACTCTACACTACTCTACACTACACCACACCACACCACACCACACCACACCATACCACACTACACTACACTACACTACACCACACCACACTACACCACACCACACTACACTACACTACACTACACTACACTACACTACACCACACTACACTACACTACACCACACCACACTACACTACACTACACTACACTACACTACACCACACTACACTACATTACACTACACTACACTACACTACACTACACTACACCACACTACACTACACTACACTACACTACACTACACTACACTACCCCACCCTACACTCACACTACACTACACTACACTACACTACACTACACCACACCACACTACACCACACCACACCACACTACACTACACTACACTACACTACACTACACTACACTACACCACACCAACACTAACACTACACTCCACTACACTACACTACACTACACCACACCACACCACACACACCACACACCACACTACACTACACTACACCACACTACACAACACATACACTACACCACACTACACTACACTACACTACACTACACTACACCACACCACACACACACCACACTACACTACACTACACCACACACACACACACACTACACCCACACCCACACCACACTACACTACACCACACACACAACACCACCACACTACACACCACACAACACTACACTTCCCCACCCTACACTACACTACACTACACTACACTACACTACACTACACTACACTACACTACACTACACCACACCACACTACACTACAGTACACTACACTACACTACAGTACACTACACTACACTACAGTACACTACACTACACTACACTACACTACAGTACACTACACTACACTACACTACACTACACTACACCACACCACACCACACCACACCACACTACACTACACTACACTACAGTACACTACAGTACACTACACTACACTACACTACACTACACCACACCACACTACACTACACTACACTACACTACACTACACTACACTACACTACACTACACCACACTACACTACACTACACTACACCACACTACACTACACTACACTACACTACACTACACTACACTACACTACACTACACTAGACTACACTACACTACGCTACACTACACTAGACTACACTACACTACACTTCACTACACTACACTATAGCCTATTGCCAAAACACACAACTGTTTTGTTCATAGGTGTTCATTTTACCAGGATTTTCTCCTCTGTGCTCCTCTCTTACAATTAACACCGAAAATAAAAAAACCCGCACTGATACAGACACAGCTCAAATAATGATAATTATTGTTATTACAGTTTGCTGAACTCTAACATACTACTACACAATATCAACTCTTGTTTCTCGTTCCTTCACTAGATAGAATTCCAAGGTTTAATATATGGTGAGATTTTTTTCCCGTATATGACCGTTTTTTTCCCACCACTAAGGTAGCCACAATTCGACTTCGGGTATGATGTTTAAACACCTTAACAGTTCGCTTGTGTGTGTTTTTAAATTTTTTTTTTTAATTTAAGTTATTTGTTCTTCCCGAAACGCAATGGCCTGTTCTTCCGTAAAGCAGAACAGATCTTACTGTGTTCGCAAGACGTTCTGTGTGTGTTCGCACACTGTACCTCGTTATATGTTCTTACCCGAGTCAGTGTTGATGTTAACTCCAGGAAAAATTACCACGAATGGTTGCCTCGATGGTGGTTTGAACCCGAAGTTGTCAGATGGCTACCTCAACGCTCTGACCACTAGGCTACCTCGCCCCTCCAGAAATTAATTAATTAAGATACTGTTGTTGTGTTACCGGCTAACATCATTAAGCGTGTACGCCTACAAAGAGCGATATCAAGGATGTTGATGTTTCTTCCTTTTGTTGCCTGACAATGCATAATGCGTAACTAAAAATAATATTAAGCAGCATGGCAATGTTACGTGTAGCAGAATAATCATCTGATCTAATAATAGTCTTGTGGCCGTAAGCGACAAGAACAAGAAGAAGAAAAAACAGAAAATTTAGTGAAGTTACATTACGGGGGAACAACTGGATATTGGGAAAAATAATGATTAACTGCATTATCATCACAGAAGAAAGCTAACTCTTCTATGATTCAGGTGATGTGAATTACTGCCCTTGCCTTTGAAGCAGACGAGAGTTTTACACAGAGAGAAGTTTGAGTAAGGGAGATAGAACAAAGGAACACGAAACATAGTAAAAACGGCAGGTTTTTATCCAAGAGAAGAAAAAAGTTCATAGAATGTAAGTACCAATGTTCTTTACGTGTCGTCCTAATATTTTGATTGAAAAGATAGGAAGGAAATACAGAAACTAAACTAAAACTGCAGAAACTAAACTGGAAAGAGTTTAAATGAAATTTAAACTAATAAATCGCAAGTTACTCCGATTTATAACCTAAGTATTCGTTTGTATTTTTAACGCGTATGTGTATTGTATTCTATTGTTATGATTGACTAAATATTTTCACAAACGTATCGATGCATTTTTGTACTTGCATGTTATGTCGAACTAGGAATTATTATGTGCGTTGTGGTTGTGTAAGATGAGATGCCATCCATTTCAAACTCGAAACATTGATACGTGCAAATTCTTTTTAAAGTTCTTAAAGCATTTTCTTTTTCTTAAACTAAGTTGAAATTGCTTTGGACATGATCACACACGCGCAGTCTAAAAACAAACCAAGAGCACTCTGGCTGGGGAACTCTTAAGGTAAACTGACCAGAATCAGCACTTGTCTGATGAAATTTATCATAGTCACAAATAGAAACAGAGATTCACATGGTCATCGGATGTATCGTTTGTGAGTGCCCATTTCTATCCACGGTTGACAGTAAGACAATTTGTTGATTTTTGTTCTTTTGTGAAGTATATTTTTACCATTTTCATCACTTTCGTTGTGGCTTACCGCCGTGTATACAGTTTCAGTTTTTGTATTCTATCCGTTACTAAAAATTCGTTTATCATGACATTTTTTTCATGATTCTTGACATGTCAGCTTTCCTTAAGTAGCTTTTTTTCCCCTCGTATCAATCCTGGAAAATCTCTCATCCAGTTTTTCCTCATCCCCTGAAACCAAGGCCCCGTGTGCGAACGCACGCAGAACATCTTGCGCACACGTTATATCCTGTTCCGCTTTTCGTAAGAGTAGGCCATCGTGTGCCGGTGGGAACAGATGACAATATTTACAAAACTGCATACACACGGGGACCGGATGAAAAAAGCACATGATTGCTTATTCTGTTATCCTCGATATAAAAGAATAAATAAATAAATAAATAAATAAATTGTCTTTTTTCGGTTAT
>CM060334.1:46388340-46390172 GCA_030674155.1 Stramonita haemastoma
ACCAAAACAAACTTCAGTACAGTCACCTCTCCTTTTCTTTCTGCAGGTTACTGGACGAATCTCTGCGTTGGCTGGTGGCCACAGGCAACATAGCAGAAGCCGAGAGAATCCTGAAGAAAGCCTGCCGAATGAACGGCAAAGACTTCCAGGAGATCAGAGCGCTGCTGCATCAACAAATCTACACCACCACCACCAACACCACCAACACCAACAACACCAACACCACCACCACCCCCAGCCTTCACCGTCTCTTAGACAACAACAACAGCAACGACGACAAAGAGTCCAGACACGCCGCTAGCTGAAAAAGAGACGAGTGCCGGAGTGTTGAAGAACGTACGTCTGAAAAACGGGACCTTGAGAATAGAGAGAATGGTAGATAATGATGACGATGATACCTGTGCCTGTGGGAAAAAGACTGCAGCTACAGACGACGACACCTGTTTGCTGTTGGCCCATTTTGACGGGAGTGAGAAGACTGGGATTCATCCCGCAGCAACAGCAGCAGTAGAGGAGAACAGCCCTATAGTGCCCGAGGCCAAATACACCATTCTGGATGTGTTCCGATACCGTGTGGTTCTGGTGCCTCTGCTCGTCTGCACTTCGGTCTGGTAAGGGGTGATGTTGTTATGGTGTCCTTGGTTTGTTTCTTAAACTTGCTGATTCAATTATGTTTGTTTGGCTTGTTTATTTCTCTTTCTTATTGTTGGGTTGTTGTTTTTTTACTGAGGGCCTGGTGTAAAGAATCCTATGGCTTAACTAATTATTGGGGGGACGGAATAGCTTACCGGTCAGAACATTGCGCTCGCAATTTGACGACCCGGGTTCGATTTTCTCCTGGAGTTAACATCAGTGCCGACTCCACTCTCCCCCAAAGTCATTCGGATGAGACTATAAACCCAGGCCTCGTGTGCGAACGCACACAGAACATCTTGCGCACACGTTAAATCCTGTTCCGCTTTTCGTAATAGTAGACCATCGTGTGCCAGTGGGAACAGATGACGAAATTTACAAAACTGCATGCACACGTGGGCTGTATGAAAAAAGCACATGAGTGCATATTCCATTATCCTCCGTATAAAAGAATAAATAAATAAATAATGAGTGAATAAATTATGTTTGTTTGGCTTGTTTATTTCTCTTTCTTATTGTTGGGTTGTTTTGTTGTTTTTATTGAGGGCCTGGTGTAAAGAATCGCTAATTACCCCCATTAAATATTCGAGTTTCGAAAAAAAAAAAAAGTGGAGTGTGTCCCTATCTGTGTCGAGTAGTGTTTCTGTCTGTCTGTCTGTCTTTCAGTGTTAAAAGGTCACTGGGCTTTTTCCTCTTCGTGGGGATGCCCAGGGGAGCCTGTCAGTATAAGTGGCATCTTCAGTAGATGGGTGGTCTAGAGGTAACACACCTGCCTAGAATGCAAAAAGTCCAGGTCGAAAGTGTGCGGTGGTTCGGTCCCGATTTGGTCCAAAACCTTTCCACCATCCATAGACCATGAGTGGTGGGACTGGGTGCTAGTATTTTCAAATGAGACGATACACCGAGGTCCGTGTGTTACACATCATTATTTAGCGCATGTAAAAGAACCCACGGCAACAAGAGAATTGCCCCTGGCAAAATTCTGTAGAAGAGTTCTTTTTCTCGCTCGCTCTGTGTGTGTGTGTGTGTGTGTGTGTGTGTGTGTGTGTGGTGTGTGTGTGTGTGTGTGTGTGTGTGTGTGTGTGTGTGTTTGTTTGTGTGTCTGTGTTCTGTGTGTGTGTGTTTATGTGTGTGTGTGTGTTTGCGTATGTGTATGTGTGTGTGTTGTGTGTGTGTGTGTGTTGGGGGGGGGGGGTCTG
>CM060334.1:46395272-46397772 GCA_030674155.1 Stramonita haemastoma
ACACATACACACAAACACACACACACAACACACGCACACACACAAGTACACACAACACAACACACAACACACACACAGACACACACACACACAACACACACATACAAACACACACAAACACACCCACACACACACCCACACACACATACACCTACCCACCCACCCACCCACACCCACAAACACACACACACACAACACACACACACACACAACAACACACACACACACACAACACACATACACACACACACACACACACACACACACACACACACACACACACACACACACACACACACACACACTTACTTCAGTGACGAAGGAGGTGTGTGCAGGCATGGAAAAGTTGACCCCCGCCACACAGGGAAGAGAGTGAGTGGTGGAGGGCTGACCGGAACCGTTGACAGTGACGTCAATGCTGCACTGCTGATAGCTGACGTCACGGAGGGTGAAGTTGGTGACGTCATCGGGAAGGAAGTCTGTCAGCTGGGTGACGTTATCTACCTGACTGCATCGGTAATCGGGTTGGAAGCCTGTTGGACATGTTGACAACATGATGATATACACGTGTACCCTTACCCCCCCCCCCCCCCCCCCTCACAGTACACATACTGACCCCCACACACACACCCACACAGACACACCCACCCACACAACACCCACCCACACAACACCTACACACTCACAGATATCACCCCTCCCCCCCCCCACACACACACACTGAGCCCCCCCCCCCCCCCCCACTGACCGGTAAAGACGACGTCCAGTGTGGGCACAGTGTAAACGAAGCTGTTCCAGATGGTCATCATGAGCTGGGTTATCGTACACACATACACACACACACACACACACACACACACACACACACACACACACACACACACACACACACACACTCACACACACACTGACCCACACAGCATCCCCCCCCCCCACACACACAGATCCCCCCTCCCACACACACACACACTGACCGGTAAAGACAATGTGCAGTGTAGGCACAGTATAGACGAAGCTGGCCCAGATGGTCATCATGAGCTGGGTCATCGTACACACACACACACACACACACACACACACACACACACACACACACACACACACACACACACACACACACACACACACTACACACACACACACACACACTCACACATACACACAACACACACACACACACACACAACCACAGACACCCCCACCCACCCACCCCCACACCCACACTGACCCCCCACACACACACCACCCCCCCCTTCCCCCCCCCACACACCCCCACTCACTAACCGGTAAAGACGATGTCCAGTGTAGGCACAGTGTACACGAAGCTGGCCCAGATGGTCATCATGAGCTGGGTCATCGTGTACCGCCCTGTGCTGCCCAGGGCATCAAGGGCAGAGTCCAGATCCACATTCTCCTCCTCCTCCTCTTTCTGACCGGGAGACACTTCTCCCTGGGGAGTCATGCTGCTGCCCCGGATCCTTACACGCTGGATGTAATGTTTCTATGTTGAATCTGGAGGTAGTGTGCTTACCTGCCTGCCTACAAAGCCAAAAAGTCCCGGGTTTAAAATGTGTATGTACGAGGTGATGGGTGATAACTGTTTGCGCGCCTTGGCTTCAGTACAGCCCCCCCCCCCCAAGTTCACCCACCCAGCTGTAAAACAGTACCTGCCCTCTTCAGGGTCAGGGAAGGTAAAGCAGCGAAGGGAGAGGATATGGGCGCCGCACTCAATATGCTGGCCCCTAGAGAAGTTGAGGTCTCTGGCGTCTCGCTCCCTTACGACCACAAAAAAGGCTATGGGACACCTTTACCGTTTTATGTACGTGGTGGTTGGATCTTCCGTTTGTGGCCGCAACTTTTCTTTTCCTCTCTTCTTTCGTGAGTGGTGGTCTGGGTGCTAGTCTTTTTGGATGACGTTATAAACCGAGGTCCCGTGTGTAACACGCACGTAAAAGAACCCACGGGAACAAGAGGGTTGTTGTCACTGGCAAAAACTCTGTACTTACGAGAAAAAAGAGAGTCCGATAAGGGAAAACAAATACACATGCTGACAGGAAAATAAAATAAAATAATACGTGGCACTGCTCTTATGGCGACGCGCTCTGTCCGGAAAGAATGGCCCAAATTTCACGCGAAAAAATCTGCAGTGACTGAAAGTGGCATACAATACTATTTATGGTACTTCTTATCAAACCATACAACATTATACTGATTATAGCTCCACCGCAGAAGCCATACTTATCAGGGCTGTCACTTACAAGCTCTGTCTGCAGACAACCCCCCCCCCAGATCTCCAACAGGAATTACAGCCCATCACACATGTAACGCTGCATTGGATCCCTGCCCACTGTGGCATACCTGGCAATGAACCGGCTGATGTATTTGCGAAACAGGTGGCAACTGAGAGAGAGAGAGAGAGAGAGAGAGAGAGAGAGAGAGAGAGAGAGAGAGAGAGAGAGAGAAACAGAGACAGAGAGAGAGAGAGAGACAGAGACAGACA
>CM060334.1:46400272-46407772 GCA_030674155.1 Stramonita haemastoma
AAGGGAACCAATCAAACGAATAAACAAGACCAATCAAACACGAACAACTACCCTCCCTAACACCCCCTCTCGTAAACAAACAATTTTCCCCCAAAGTCAAAATCAGATACACCACAAAGTCAAAATCAGATACACACACACACACACACACACACAGAGTCACACACACACACACACACACACACACACACACACACACACACACACACACACACACACACACACACACACACACACACCACACACACACACACACACACACACATACACGCACACACACGCGCGCGCACGCACAAATAAATCAAACTAAATACATATCCATACACATGCACATTCTCTTCTATACAATGTGATATGCTCATATCATAAACATCAAAATGCACATTAGATCCATGGCGTATACATTCCAAAGCGTATCATTATTACTGACATATCTTCATATAGACGCAAATTAATAGCTGGACAATACAAATTCTACAAAATCGTATGAGCTGGATTCAGCGACCAGGACAAAAAAATGGCCCAACCTCAAACACAATGTCATAGATAGGCAAAATCACGAACACACGACTGTTACAAAATGTCCTACCTAATATTATCTCCCCAAAATCTTCTACCTACCAAAACACAGAGAGAGAGAGAGAGAGAGAGAGGAGAGGAGAGAGAGAGAGAGAGAGAGAGGAGAGAGAGAGAGAGAGAGAGAGAGAGAGAGAGAGGGAGAGAGAGAGTGGTACAAAATGTTTAAAGTGCATATGGAAACTGTGTTCACACCACACACACCCGCACACACACACACGCACGGGCACGCGCACACACACACACACACACACACACACACACACACACACATTAACCCATACACAATAAATATTAGTAAACACAAAAACCACACACACATAATCAAACACACGCACACACACACACACACACATTTAACACTCAAACACAACACACACACACACACCACACACACTCACACACACACACACACACACAGAGAGAGAGAGAGAGAGAGAGAGAGAGAGAGAGAGAGAGAGAGAGAGGGGAGAGAGAGAGGAGAGAGGAGAGGAGAGGAGGAGAGAGAGAGAGAGAGAGAGAGAGAGAGAGAGAGAGAGAGAGAGCGCTTAAAAAAACAACACCACCGGCAGATTCTTTTAATGGAAGTTAGTAGGACATGGTTAAAGTACAACGCGTATTACTAACCAATGACCCCCCCCCCCCCTCAACACACACACAAATACCTATCCGTCTTAGAAGCCGAAGAATCCGAACTTTAGATAGCTACTTTGGACGCAAGAGAATTTTTAATTTTTGCTTCAAGTGTTCGCGAAGGACAGGAGAGAGTTTAGTGGTCAGAGCACTGGCTTTCCCCAAGCTAAGGTCAGTTCGGCAGTGATGCGATGTGCCAATAGGGCGAAGACTGTGTAGCTAACCTTTGACCTCTCTGTGGATTTCAACGTGCTAATCCCCTTAATCGGCTTGAAATCTCAAATCGTATTTTGGTCACAGACCGGTAACTGATCTTCGTGGGATGCTTCAAGTGTTTTTTGACTTGACGTGCATCTACTCCCAAACCCCTCGTGTTGCATTTCCATCGTGTTTTATTTATTTATTAGTTAATTAATATTATTATTATCATCATTATTTATATATATATATATATAATCATTTTATTTATTTATCTATTTACTTTGAAGTAAACATTCACAAAATAGAAATATGAATAAAAGAAGAAAAAGTCAGGAACATTTTTTTTCATGCGAAAACTGCATCTTAATCTAGATTCCACAGCACACGTTAGGTAATACCTCGGTCAGTGACAGCGTTATATCGGTGTTTACAAAGAAAAAGACCCTTCATCTACTTGTATGCTTCGTCATGATGCCCAAACATGTTGTCAAATACAACACTAGTATGAACAGTCACGTTATGTTAGTCTTTGCTAATCGTTTTGCACCGAGTCGCAATGCAGCGGGCCTGACTTTAGCAGTGCAACGCATTTTCGCTCATATTTCGTAAGAGTAGGCCATCAGGTGCCGGTAGAAACAGATGACAAGATTTACAAAAGTGCATACACATGGGGACTGCATGTAAAAAAAGCATATGAGTGCTTATTCCATCATCAAAAGAAGAAATAAAATAAATAAATAAATAAATATGGCAGACAGCGTAACTGTAACTGCGGTCTAAGCGTTCGAAAAATAATAATGCTAATTGTTGAATTCGTATCTACATAAGCATTTATTCTTCTTGTGTGTCTTTCAATGACATAACTTGACGTCTGCATTATTGCCTCTTGTTTTAATGATTGTATAACCCCCCTTCTTCCCCCCCTCCCCTCTCTATCTCTTTGATATAATGTATATATATTATATGTATATATATATATATACATATATATATATATACATATATATATATATAAGAGAGGAGAGAGAGAGAGAGAGAGAGAGAGAGAGAGAGAGAGAGAGAGAGAGAGAGAGAAATAAAATCATATATATATACAGAGAGAGAGAGGAGAGAGAGAGAGAGAGAGAGAGAGAGAGAGAGAGAGAGAGAGAGAGAGAGAGAGAGAGAGAGAGAGAGAGAGAGAGAGAGAGAGAGATTTATTTTATTTATTCTTTTATATCGAGGATAACAGAATAAGCAATCATGTGCTTTTTTTCATCCCGTCCCGTGTGTATGCAGTTTTGTAAATATTGTCATCTGTTCCCACCGGCACCGATGGCCTACTTTACGAAAAGCGGAACAGGAGTTAACGTGTGTGCGCAAGATGTTCTGCATGCGTTCGCATGAGAGAGAGAGAGAGAGAGAGAGAGAGAGAGAGAGAGAGAGAGAGAGGAGAGAGAGAGAGAGAGAGAGAGAGAGAGAGAGAGAGAGAGAGAGAGAGAGAGAGAGAGAGAGGAGAGAGAGAGAGAGAGGAGAAGAGACACTATAAAAAGAAGGTGGCAGGATGGTTCAGACAATCAACTGCCTAACAAGTAAACCGTGAGGTTTTAGGTTCGATTCCCAGCCTTGCCCTTTCTTTCCAGTGTGACGAAAAAAAATCGAACTGAATGTCAAAGTTCCGTCAAGCGAGACTATTAACCAAGGCACCACGTACGTGCGAATACAGGCAGAATATCTTGGGCACACTTGAAAAACCCGTTCCGCCTTTTAGAAGAGTAGCCACCTCGTGCCGGTAGGAAAGGATGACAATTAAAAAAAAAAATCATATACACAGGTGTCATGTTTACACACCATTCCCGAGGGCGAAATGCAGCTACCTATATGATGGGGATGAGGGGGGGGGGGGGGTAGGGACATGATCGAATCCGAAAATTTCACCATTGGTAGACATGATGTAGAAAGCTGATGTGGTTTGGTCACACCACAAGACACAACACCCTAGCAAAAACCATCCTGCAAGGAACAGTCGAGGGCAAGAGAAGAAGAGGCCGCCAAAAGAAATCATGGGTTGACAACATCAAAGACTGGACCGCCCAACCCCTGCAACACCTCCTACTAGCCACACAGGATCGTGAAGCATGGGAAAAGATCTCTGTTGCGTCTTCTCACATGTCCCCCCTACGTCCTTTGGGACATGGGACTGAGTGAGTGAGTGAGTGAGACATGATGGGGGCTGTAGCCAAAGAACGAAAAAAAGGAGACGGGAAAAGACTTCCCCCCGAAGCGTAAACAACCAAACACGGTGATGATAATAAAATACTTCTACTACTATGATCAATAACAACACTAACGATAGTAATATTGATGATAATGATGATGCCACACACACTATTATTACCGATACTAGTGCAATAACAAAAACAAACGCTACTACTTCTGCGACCACTTCTACTACTTCTTCTTACACCACCACTACTACCACTACCACCACCACCACTACTACCACTACCATCACAACCACTGTTACTGCTACCATCACCACCAATACCACCCACTACTACTACTACTACTACTACTACTACTACTACTACTACTACTACTACTACTACTACTACTACTACTACTTCTCCTCCTCCTCTACTACTTCTACTGCTATGACTATCATTACCACCACCACTACTACTACTACTGCTTCCCATACCACTACCACCGTCACCGCCACCACTACTACTATCGCTACTCCTCCTCCTCCTAGTACTACTACTACTACTACTGCTGCTGCTGCTGCTGCTGCTGCTGCTGCTGCTACTGCTACTACTACTACTACTACTACTACTTACTACTACTACTACGACTTCCACTCTACCATCTCAATAGGAGGGCGACCCATTAACAACCTGCGCTTCGCTGACGATATTGATCTCATGGGAGGCAGCAACAAGGAACTCCAAGACCTTACCAACAGACTGGTAGACAGAGCAGGCGCATATGGGATGGAAGTCAGCACAGAAAAGAGTAAAGTATTGGTCAACAGTGCAAACGGCACCACAGCACAGATCTACATGGATGGCCAGCAGCTGGAAGAAGTAGACGCTTTCAAATATCTTGGCGCTACCCTCACGAAAGATGGACGCTTCACCACAGAGATCAAGACCAGGCTAGCCATGGCAACATCAGCTATAGAAACTGAACAAGATATGGAGAAGCGACAACATCAGCTTCAAAACAAAAGTCAAATTGTTCAGATCCCTGGTCATCTCCATCTTGCTCTACGGCTGCGAAAGTTGGACAATGACCGCTGAAACCACCAAGCGGATCCAGACGTTCGAGACAAAATGCTTCAGGCGACTGCTTGGAATTTCCTGGAAGGATAGGAAAACAAACACCTTTGTGCGAAGTCAAGTCGCACTGATGGCTGGCCCTCAGGAACCCCTACTAGTCACTGTCAAGAAAAGGAAGCTGGCATGGTTCGGCCATGTCACACGCCACAACACCCTCCCCAAGACAGTCCTACAAGTAACGCTAGAAGGTGGCAGACGCCGAGGCAGACAAACCAAAAGCTGGATGGATAACATCAAGGAGTGGACCCACCTGGACAGTCCAACACTCATTCGGAAGGCGGAGGACAGGGCTGGATGGCGACGGCTGGCTGCAGAATCGTCTCTCATGTCTCCTCCACGACCATTCCGGTCATGAGAAGAAGAAGAAGAAGAAGAAGAAGAAGAAGAAGAAGAAGAAGAAGAAGAAGAAGAAGAAGAAGAAGAAGAAGAAGAAGAAGAACTACTACTACCACCACCACCACCACACCACCACCACACTACTACTACTACTACTACTACTACTACTACTACTACTACTACTACTACTACTACTACTACTACTACACCACCACCACCACCACACACCACCACTATCACCACCACCACAACTTTCGCTACTCCTCCTCCTACTTCTAATCCAAATCTCTGCCTTATCAGACTTGCTGTATAGCCTGTGAAGGAAAAGTGCTATGGTATTTTATAAATAAAACTGCTTACCTCTCAGAGTCCTCGCTTTTCCCCCAGCCAATGTTTTAAGCAGCGTCGAGCGTGGTTACCAGTTGGATGGGCGACCGTTTGCGCGCCTTGGCTTCAGAACAGTTCCCCCAAGCTGTCAATGGGTACCTGCCCTCTTTAGGGTCAGGGAAGGTAAAACAGCGAGGGAGAGGAGATGGGCGCCACCGCCCTCAATATTCTGGCCCCTGGAGAAGCTGAGGTCTCTGACGCCTCGCTCCCCTACGAGCACATAGGTTATGGAACACCTTTACCTTTTACCTACCTCTCTTTAGCGCAGTGACAGTGTACAGCATCGCCCTGCTTCGACACAGCTCTGTTCATCTCCAGCCAGGCTGTTGCCTTCTGATCTTGTAGTTTTTACATCCAGTCCCCGTATGTATGCAGTTGGGGGTGGGGGGGGGCGGGGGTGGGGGGGGGGGGGGCGGGATAGCCTAATGGTCAGAACATTGCGCTCGCAATTTGACGACCCGAGTTCGATTCCCGCTCGAGGGGATTTTTCCCCTGGAGTTAACATCAGTGCTGACTCCACTCTCCCCAAAAGTCTTTCGGATGAGACTTTAAACCGAGGCCCCGTTTGTGAACGCACACAGAACATCTTGCGCACATGTTAAATCCTGTTCCGCTTTTCGTAAGAGTAGGCCAATGTGTGACGGTGGGAACAGATGACAATATTTACAAAACTGCATACACACGGGTACTAGATGAAAAAAAGCACATGAGTGCTTATTCCATAATCCTTGATATAAAAGAATAAACTCTCTCTCTCTCTCTCTCTCTCTCTCTCTCTCTCTCTCTCTCTCTCTCTTGTTTCTATTCCAACTACTTTTTTGAGTGTTTATTCCATAATTTGTTTCCTTGTATCATTTCCCCTCTTTTTTTTTTTTCTTTTTACATTAGCAAAGACTGCAATCGATGGAAATTTGTATTTTGGGTTTACGCTTTGCAGGTTAGCAGCTGTCATGTTCATTTTCATTGTTTAATTAACTGAACACACCATAAGCTATCAGCTTGTTGTTATACACGTTAAATCCTGTTCCGCTTTTCGTAACAGTAGGCCACTGTGTGCCGGTGGGAACAGATGACAAGATTTACAAACTGCATACACACGAGGACTGGATGTAAAAAAAAAAAAAGAAGCACGTGAGTGCTTATTCCATTATCCTCGATATAAAAGAATAAATAAACAAATAAAATATATTTGTGGTGACTACATTTTGTCTATCAGTAACTACAAAACAGCTCTTTGCATTTGGGATACTACTGTAAAACAAACTGAAAAATTTATTCTATGATTGTATAAAACAGCAGTTAAACTGTTTTTTTGGTTGTTGCTAAAATCAAGCTTCCTAACCCCATACGATTACAAGCAAACAGATATCTGGACTTTTTGCAAAAGACTAAAAACAACAACAACAACAAAAAGAACATTAAGTTCTATTTTTGCAAACTGTTTTCGATGAAAACAATTGAGTGAATATAACGAAAACATCCTTAATTAATAATCACAGGTACATTCATGCGTTAAAATGTTCTAAGCCACAGAAACAAGAGTTTAAGATAAAACTTCCTGCATTCAGGTGGAATAACCTCTAAAACAAAATTGATATGTATTCAAAGAAAAACGAACATCAGCTTAAAAGATATAGTTCTAAAAGAACTAATGAATGAGTGTTAACAAAATACTCCTATGGTTATATATCCCTGTTTATTGCGCCATTATCCCCTGGTTCCCTTCAACTTATGTATGATATGATTTTATTATCGTTACTGGACATTAATATAATGATAATGAGTGCATGCATGCGCGCATGCGTGTATGTGTGCGTGCGTGCGTGCACGCGCGCGCGCGCGCGTTGTGTTGCGTTGCATGTGTGTATGTGTGTGTGCGTGTATGTGTGTGTGTATGTGTGTGTGTACGTGCGTGCGTGCGCGCGGTGTGTGTGTGTGTGTGTGTGGACGGGGAAGAGAACGTGCTATTGTGGTTGCTTCTTTCATTATTAATGAAGTGAGTGGCTAGTTTCTGCATGCTATGTGTATTAATGCAGATTTTTAAAAT
>CM060334.1:46412772-46422772 GCA_030674155.1 Stramonita haemastoma
AGTTTCACGCTGTGTGTCTTTTTGCAGTGTTGTGCATGCACAGCACACAAACACACACAGGAGAGTCTCTCTGTCTAATTCTCTGTGTCTACATATAACCAGATCCGCGATGTGTGTCTTTTTGCAGTGGTATGTATCTGTCTAATTCTCTATATATAGGCTACATATAACCAGTTCTGCGCTGTGTGTCTTTCAGCAGTGGTGTGCATGCACAGCACACAAACACAAACATGAAAGAGTCCCTCTGTATCTACCTATAACCAGCTCCACAGCACACAAACACACACACAGGAGAGTCTCTCTATATAAATCTCTGTAATCTACATATAACCAGATCGGCGCTGTGTGTCCTTGAGCAGACGACAGCTCTCCTGTGCCTGGTGCCAGGCCTGTATCTCCTGGATGGTGTCGGGCAGTTTCCTGTCTTTGGTTTCGGGCAGCAGCCAGATGCAGACACTGGCCACACAGCACAGACACCCCAGCAACACGCGGGGGGCCCACGGCGTCGCTTCGGCCTGTCTCACACACACACACACACACACACACACACACACACACACACACACACACACACACACACACACACACACACACACACACACACACACATATGTGCACACGCATTTTCCCCCTGGAGTTAACATCAGTGCTGACTCTACTCTCCCCAAAAGTCTTTTGGATGAGACTGTAAACCG
Source organism: Stramonita haemastoma (assembly GCA_030674155.1). NCBI lineage: Eukaryota > Metazoa > Mollusca > Gastropoda > Neogastropoda > Muricidae > Stramonita > Stramonita haemastoma. Next base: position 46,413,468 of record CM060334.1, read on the forward strand.
AGGCCTCGTGTACGAACGCACGCAGAACATCTTGCGCACACGTTAAATCCTGTTCCGCTTTTCGTAAGAGTAGGCCATTGTGTGCCGGTGGGAACAGATGACATTTACAAAACTGCATTCACACGGGGACTGGATAAAAAAGCACATGAGTGCTTATTCCGTCATCGTCGATATATAAGAATAAAAAAACAACAACAAAACCTACACACACACACACACACACACACACACACACACACACACACACACAACACACACACACACACACACACACACACACACACACACACACACACACACACACACACACACACACAAGCGAGTGTACGCTAAATGAGACTGAATAAACTTATTTAAGTTTATACAGAACTACATAAGGCAAACAGGGCGCAGCCGACCTATGTGAAATGGGTGGTCGTAGAGGAGCGAGGCATCAGAGACCTCAGCTTCTTTTGGGGGCCAGCATGTTGAGGGCGGCGCCCATCTCCGCTCCCTCGCTGCTTTACCTTCCCTGACCCTAAAGAGGGCAGGTACCTAGGCACAGCTGGGTGAACTGAGGGGAATGTACTGAAGCCAAAGCGCGCAAACGGTCACCCATCCAATTGGTAAATGCGCTCGATGCTGCTTAACCTTTGCTGGGGGAAAGCGAGTGCTCTAACCACTGAGCTATCCTGTCCCTCAAAACTACTGCACTATCAAGTTGATCAGGTGGGCTTTTATTATTATTATTATTTTTTTTATTCTTTTATATCGAGGATAATGGGATAAGCACTCTCGTGCTTTTTTTTTTTTTTTTTTACATCCAGTCCCCGTGTGTATGCAGTTTTGTAAATGTCATCTGTTCCCACCTGCACACGATGGCCTACTCTTACGAAAACGTGGATGGGTTGTCTAGAGGCTGTGCGCCTGCCTAGAAAGCGTAAGTCCCGGTTCGATTCTCGTTTGTGCCCGAAACTACTACTCCCCCCCCCAAATCCACTAGACTGTGAGTGATGGTCTGGGTGCTAGTCTTCCAGATGAGACGATAAACCGAGGTCCCGCGTGCAACAAGCATCTAGCGCAATGAAACGACCCCACTGCAACAAAAGAGCTGTCCCTGTCAAAATTCTGTAGAAAAAAAAGCTACGCTGATAGGGAAACATACAATACAGACAGGAAAAGAACCAAAAAAAAAATGGGTGGCGTTGCTCTTGTGGCTAAGCACACTTTCCTGGAAAAACAGCTCGAATTTCACACAGAGAAATCTGCCGTGACTTAAAGTGGTACAGAAGATATAAGATATAGATATGGCAGGAAAACAATCTTTCTGCATAGTACGTACGCCCCACAAAGAGATAATTATCATCACCAAAGAAGAACGGGCTGGGTTACGCCAAGGCAAAGACACCCACTACTGAATATATTGGATCTACATGCCCTTTGGATACCCCCACCCCCCTACCTACAAGATTTGAGAGTTATGACACATCTTCATGGATTTAATGTCTGACAGAGAGTGGGAAAGTAACAGGAAACACTGAACATCAGGATGATGAAGCCATCAGGAAACACTGAACATCAGGAAGCAACTGAACATCAGGATACAGCCATCAGGAAACACTGAACATCAGGATAAATGAAGCCATCAGGAAACACTGAACATCAGGAAAATGAACATGAAAGCCATCAGGAACACTGAACATCAGAAGACCATCAGGAAACACTGAACATCAGGATAAATGAAGCCATCAGGAAACACTGAACATCAGGAAACACTGAACATCAGGATAATGAAGCCATCAGGAAACACTGAACATCAGAAACACTGAACATCAGGAAATCAGGAAGCCATCAGGAAACACTGAACATCAGGATAAATGAAGCATCAGGAAACACTGAACATCAGGATAACAATGAAAGGCCATCAGGAAACACTGAACATCAGGAAAACATCAACTGAACATCAGGATGAATGCACAGGCATCCAAGGAAACACTGAACATCAAGGATGAAGCCATCAGGAACAACATCAGAAATTCAGGGCTGTCACTTTGCACAAACCAACAACTTTATTCCAAAAGCAGTCACAGTGGTATATCTCACAAGTTGTGCTGTTATTTCCATATACTCATACTCACAGATGGTGCTGTCATTCCCCTAATCATGATGTGGGTGGAGTTTATCAGGGCTGTCTCCTAGTTCCCTCACTGTTCATCATCTGGCAATGCTTTATGATTGTTGCGCTCTCATGATGGCTGGTCCCAGAGTGATGTATGTTGGTGTGTATGTGTGTTGTGTTGTGTTGTGTTGTGTTGTATTGTATTGTATTGTATTGTATTGTGTTGTGTTGTGTTGTGTTGTGTTGTGTTGTGTTGTGTTTGTGTTGTGTTGTGTTGTGTTGTGTTGTGTTGTGTTGTGTTGTGTTGTGTTGTGTTGTGTTGTGTTGTGTTGTGTTGTGTTGTGTGTGTGTGTGTTGTGTGTGTGTGTGGTGTGTGTGTGTGTGTAGTGTGTGTGTGTGTTGTGTGTGTGCTTGTGTGTGTATGCGCGCGCGCGTGCGTGCGATCACTTCTTCAAATGATAAACACCCTACTAATAATCTGCAACAAGATCTGGCAGACGGAGACTGGCCTACACCATGGAGTTTTGTCTATCATAATTATATAAAGTGAAAATGTGTTTCTCTGCCGCGAATCTCATGACAAATCAGGCCCAGTACATTCAACTTCGGTGTTGGATAGAATTGTTATATTTCATGTTTTTTCGGGAAAAAAGGCAGGAGAATGGACCAAGAAGGCAGAAAACAGACAAGCTGGAGGTGACAGGAAGAAAAGAAACAAGGCAGAAACAAAAAAACAAAAAAAAAAGGGATAGAAAAGAGGGAATTCCTAGCACAAAATTTCCAGAATGTGGGGTACCATTCAAACCGACAGGCCCCTGGTATACCACGGGAAGGATTCCCTCTTTACTATCCATCTCAAATCTATCTCTCTGTTTTGTTCCTTTTCTTCCTGCCACCTCCTTCTTGTCTATTTTTCTGCCTTCTTGGTCCATCTTCCTGCCTATCCCCTCCTGTAAAGACTTAAAAGATCACAATTCTGAACATCATACCTGCTTCTCTTTTCACTCAGTGCTTTCCACAGCTTATACCCACCATCACAAAAATTGTAAACTCATCTCTTCTTTCAGGGATTTTTCCACCAGCTCTCAAAACTGCAATAGTTACACCCCTACTCAAAAAGCACGACCTCGACCCTAACACTCTGAAGAACTATAGACCTGTTTCCAATCTGCCTTTTATCTCCAAAGTCCTTGAAAAAGTTGTTCTGAAACAACTCAACAGCCATCTCCATTCCAATAGTCTCCTCCCCCCGTTCCAGTCTGCCTACCGCATCAACCACAGCACCGAAACCACCCTAGTGCACACCTTAAACTCGCTTCTACATGCTTCTGACTCAGGGAAAATCTCCCTCCTCACTCTTCTCGACTTATCTGCAGCATTTGACACTATAGACCATTCAATTCTTCTCTCCCGTCTCCAAAACACTTTCGGTATTAAAGGCACTGCCCTCACCTGGTTTAGTTCGTACCTGACAAACCGATTCCAAACTGTGGCAGTAAACAAGATTCTTTCCACACCAACCAAACTAGAATGCGGAGTCCCTCAAGGATCTGTTCTAGGCCCTGTTCTCTTTACTCTCTACACTGCTCCCCTGTCACATGTTTTTAACCGTCATCAGATCAACCATCACTTTTATGCAGACGACTCTCAGATTCTAAGCAGTGACACACCTGAAAATCTGCCTTCTCTCTTGACAAATATGTCCTACTGCCTTCAAGATATCCAAAACTGGATGATACAGAACAAATTACAATTAAACGCAGATAAAACCGAAGCCATGCTTGTAGAGGCCAAACACAAACTGTCTTTTATCACAACAACTTCAATAGAATTCGGCAATACGTCAGTCCCTCTATCCAGTGCTGTAAAGTATCTAGGAGTCGTTATTGACAACACACTCTCCATGCAAAAATTCATCACCCAGACCTGTCAGTCATGCTACTATCAACTACGTCGTATTAGTGCAATTCGAAAGTACCTGTCCACTGATGCAACATCCAAACTAGTCACTTCTCTTATTCTTTCACGTCTGGACTATTGCAATTCTCTTTTGGCTGGTCTGCCAGCATCATCTATCCACTCTCTCCAACGTATACAAAACTCTGCAGCTCGACTGGTCCTCAGAAAGAAAAAATCTGAACACATTACTCCTCTCTTGCAATCTCTCCACTGGCTGCCTGTCCCACAGAGAGTAAACTACAAGATCAGTACTCTCTGTTATAAATGTCTCCACAAAACAGCACCCTCCTACCTCTGTGAATGTCTTCACGTGTACACACCTTCTCGCTCCCTCCGCTCGGCTGCAGATACCTTATCCTTAAAAATTCCGAGATTCAACCTATCTACCGTTGGCCGCCGCTCTTTCTCTATTTCTGGTCCATCAATCTGGAATGACCTCCCTCTATCCCTTCGGCAAAAGCCTACATATGACACTTTTAAATCCAACCTCAAGACACACTTGCTTCAAACCTAAGATTTTTACCTTCTGTTTTCATCTCCTATTTGTCCCTGCCTCCAACATTTGAAATTCCATTCACCCTGTCAAAATGTATAACCTCTATAGGTGTGTGTGTGTGTGTGTGTGTGTGTGTGTGTTGTGTGTGTTGTGTGTGTGTGTGTGTGTGTGTGTGTGGGCGCGCGCGCGCGCGCGCGCGCGCGTGTGTGCTTTCGATTTTGCTAGAATTATTTATTGTCATTGGTTGTTTGTTGTGAGGGTCGAGTGCAAGCGCTTTGATTTGTTTTTACAAGATATAGCGCTATATAAATTCCATGTATTATTATTATTATTATTATTAATTCTCTCCCACGCTGAAGTAGGATGTGCTGGGCCTCACTTGTCAGGCGCTTAACGACAACGCGACGCATTTTTGCTCATGTGGCGGACAATAATAGTTGTTGTCTGAGCGTTCGACGACGACGAGGACGAAGAAGAAGCAGAAACACATCTTATAGAAGCAAATCCAAAGATCAGAAGCGAACCACCGACAAGCCATGGTAGGGAAATCGGAGCCAGGAAGACTGAACTGTCAAGTCAAAATCAAGACAAAGTCAAGGTCAAGTCAAGTCTAGTCAAGTCAAGTCAGGTCAAGTCAGAGTCAAGTCAAAGTCAAACCAAGTCAAGTCAAGTCAAAGTCAAGTGAAGTCAAAAACACTTTGATCATCCCATGAAGGGCAATTACAATGTTGCCCTAGGAACTGCTGCCCTTCCATAAACCTACCATCGCGTCTGGCATATATATCCATAAAAAAACACAAAGTAACTGCCTAACAGCTGATGTACCGGGGATCCATCTTCCATTGACGGGGAGAGATAGCTCAGTGGTTACAGCACTCCCTTCCCCCCAGCCAGTGTTAAGCAGCGTCGAGCGTGGTTACCAAATGGATGGGTGACTGTTTGTGCACCTTGGCTTCAGTACAGTCCCCCAGTTCACCCAGCTGTCAATGGGTACCTGCCCTCTTTAGGGTCAGGGAAGGTAAAGCAGCGAGGGAGAGGAGATGGGCGCCGCCATCAATAGGCTGGCTCCAGAGAAGCTGAGGTCTCTGATGCCTCGCTCCCTACGACCACATAGGTTATGGGACACCTTTACCTTTACCTTGTTATCATCATCAGCAATGAGATATTCAAACTCTGAAATCAACGGACGCTGTAGCCCAGTGGTTCAGAACGGTCGACTTGAATCCCGAGGGTCTACGAAGTCATGAGTTCGAATCTTTGTATCGTCTGGTGAATTAAGGGTGGGAAATTTTTACGATCTCCCAGGCCAATTTCAAGTGCGGACCAGTTTGTTTCATGTATATACACATGCATAAGATCAATATCCATGTTAAAGATTCTGTCATTCATGTCAAGGTTTGGTGGGTTACGGAAACAGACACATACACAGCATACATCTCTGAAGTCGGAATGCAGCTACCTGCATGTTGGGCAGAAAACTAAGGGTCACGTACGCAAAATTTCATCATTGATGAACCTCGGAGCTCTAGCCAAGGAATGACCCCCCCCCCCCCCACATCTGAAATCCTCTCGTAAGATAATGTCATCACTTTTCCAATTGAAATGTATATAGGCAGTTATGAATATCTACGATGAACCAAACAAAATAATAATTTAAAAAATCCACACTAACTCACCCAGTAGAACAGAAAAGGAGCGACCATGTTCATCATCTCCACCATTATTTTCGCTGCTCCAGTTCCTATGGCCCTGAAATAATTATGGGTAGAGTTTCATTAGAGCTGTTATACAGAAGTCAGCAAAAAAACAACAACAAAAAAACAACCACCCCAAAACAACAAAAACCAAACAACCCCGCATTGTACAACTTTACAACATAAGTGATTCACGCACGGTCAACAGGAGAAAAAAAGGAATAAACAAGAACACTTTCGAGAAAGCAGAAAGCACTTTTTAATGTCTACTTTTTTATCCCCGAAGTCGGAATACAGCTGCCCAGATAGTGGTGGTGGTGGTGGGGGACAGTTGCCGACCTAAAATTCTCACTCTTCTAACACGCTAAAAACCTCAATATTGGTGAACATGGGAGCTCTAGCCGAGGAATCTGGTTTTGGTTTTATCTCATTTTATGTGTGATCGACGTGGGTTTTCCCACGACGCGGTGACCGTCCTGGGCTGACCCTTATGGTTGACCAGGGCGTCAATACAAGCAAGGACAGTAAAGTTGGTTTTATACTTCGTTTTAAACTGTACATAGTTGCACACTTTTAATATGAGTTTTAAAAAATGACGAAGTGACAGCCCCGATATGGCCTGTGTGGTCGGCGGGGCTATAAGCAACATCATTGGATTGGATTAGCTCTAGCCGAGGATCGACAAACAAAGTGAAATACCAGGAACTAGAAAGGTGAATCAGCATCAGAAGTAAAAAAAAAAAAAAAAAAAAAAAAAAAAAAAAAAAAACAAACAAAAAAAAAACCGACAAAAAACAGGACAGGAGAAGACATAAGTACCTCAAGGTGTAGGAAAGACCTATGTGATATTCATTTTTATTTTTATTTTTTCATTTCGAAGATAAAGAAATAAGCACTCTTGTGCCTTTTTTATATCCAGTCCTGTGTATGCAAGTTTTGCAAAATTCTCTCATCCATTCCCACCGGCACAGAATGGCTTACTCTTCCGAAGAGCGGAACGGGTTTTAACGTGTGCGCAAGATGTTCTGCGAACCAGAAGTAGATACAGACAGAAGTAGGCTAAACCAGGAGCAGCTGAGAAGATCGGTGGTCTAGAGGTAACGCGCCTGCCTACAAAGCGAAAAGTCCGGGTCAAAGAGGGCGGTGGTTTGAACCCCGTTAGGGCCCAAAACTTTCCCCCCATCCATTAGACCAAGAGTGGTGGTCTGGGTGCTAGTCTTTCGAATGAGACGATAAACCGAGGTCCCGTGTGTTACACATCATTTTTTAGCGCATGTAAAAGAACTCACGGCAACAAGAGGGTTGTCCCTGGAAAAATTCTGTAAAAAAAGCCATTCTGATAGGGAAACAAATACAGTTGTAGACAGGAAAAAGAAAAGAAAAAGGGTGGCGCTGCACTTGTGGGACGCGCTCTCCCTGTGGAGAGCAGCCCAAATTTCACGCTGAGAAATCTGCTATGACATGAAGTGGTATAATAATAATAATAATAATAATAATAATAATAATAATAATAAATAATAATAATATAATATAATAATAAAAATGATGATGATATAACAACAACAACAACAACAACAACAATAATAATGATGATAATGATGATGATGAGATGATGATGATGATGATGATGATGATGATGATGATGATAATAAATGATGATGATGATGATGATGATAACGACACGACGACGAACACAACAAAACAACAATAATAATAACAGCAGCAACAACAAACAACAAATACTACTACTACTAACTACTACTACTACTACTACTACTACATACTACTACTACTACTACTACTACTACTGCTAAGACCCAGTGCCAGCTTACCTGAGGGTGGTGGGAATGACCTCTGTGAGGAAGACCAGCGCAATGGACAAAGACCCTGTCTGAGCGAACAGTCCCACGTACTCTGCTATCGTGGCCAGGGTCCTAGGCACTCCTGTCTGTCCGCCTGTGTGTACAGCACATACACATATGTATGCACACATGCGCGCAGGCACGCAAAACGCAAGCACGCGTGTATGCATGTATGCATGCACACATACACAGGTGAGGGAAGAATGAAAAAAAAGTTGTGTAAACTTAATCTTTTACCTTCAATAAAGATATATTTTGATTGACTCACTCAAGACACAGACACAGACACAGACAACAGACAGACAGACAGACAGACACACACGCACGCACGCACCACACACACACACGCACACACACACACACACACACACACACACACACACGCACGCACACACACAACCACACACACACACACACACACACACACACACACACACACACACACACACACACCACACCACACCACACGCATATGCACACACTTCGTCAGTGTGTACATACCCGAGCATGTTTCCTTCAGATAATTATACTATCAAATTTCTACATGAAACTGTAACGAAACTAAATCACATGGACAATAAACAGTGACATAATAAACAGCGCTTAGAGTACCATGAATATTTTAGGAAGGGGTTGGGTTGGGGGAGGGTGGGGGGTTCTCCTGCATCCTTAACAGACTCCAGAGATGTTTGAAATGAACCCATCGAAGAGAGGAACTCAACTTAACTGTTCCCTAAGCCGCTGTTGAAGCTCCACATAATCATTGCCTACAAGAGTTCACCATCTCTCTCTCTCTGTCTCTGCTGAGTTCTACGATCTCCTGTAGCCCTCCCAGACCACTGATCTCAGTGATGTTGGCAATGTAGGATGTCTTTTCTGTCTGCCCACAACCTTGCATTCTACAATCTAAAAACTTATTTTTCTCCCTCACCGCTATTGTTGGTAGAAGCACTACACAATACCACCAGGGTTCGCCATCTTTCTCTCTCTGTCTCTGCTGAGTTCTACGATCTCCTCTAGCCCTCCCAGACCACTGATCTCAGTGATGTTGGCAATGTAGGATGTTGGTGGTCTGCCTTTTTTCCTTTTGCCCTCAACCTTGCTGTAAAATACCTTGAAAAATCTGCTTTGAAACTACTTCACTTAATTAAAGGGGCAGAACTTTTCGCTGATCAGGCCCCAGAGATACACACACG
>CM060334.1:46440012-46442512 GCA_030674155.1 Stramonita haemastoma
TGTATATTTTTTTTCATTTTGTCATCTGTTTCTACAGGCAAGAAATGGCCTACTCCTCTGAAAGACGAAACTGGATTGTAAGGCGTGCGCAAAATGATATGCGTGTATTCGCCCATGAGACCTCAGTGTCTCATCCGAAGGACTTTGACATTCAGTTCGATTATCTCATCAAACTACGAGTTAAAATCCTCCTTCGGGATGCCGGGGGCCTGTCAGATTAAATAGCATCCCCATCTTCTGGAAATTCTGTGCTAGGAATTCCCTCTTTTCTATCTTTCTCTTTATTTCTGACTTGTTCCTTTTCTTCCTGTCACCTCCTTCTTGTCTAGTTTCTGCCTTGTTGATCCATTCTCCTTGCCCCTTTTCCAGAGAGACTTAAAAGAGAAAATTCTCTCTTATGCCGAAGTCGGATGCGCTGGGCCTGACTTGTCAGGAGCTTAACAGCAGCGCACAGAATTATTTTTCACTCATATTATGACAGGCAACAGTTGCTGTCTGAGCGTTCAAAGAAGAAGAATACAAAGAAGACGAATGCAAAGAAGAAAAAGGAAAAGAAGGAGTAGAAGAAGAAGAAGCAAGAAGAAGAAGAAGAAGAAGAAGAAGAAGAAGAAGAAGAAGAAGAAGAAGAAGAAGAAGAAGAAAAAGAGAAGAAGAAGAAGAAGAAGAAGAAGAAGAGAGAGAGAAGAGAGGAAGAGAAGAAGAAGAAGAAGAAGAAGAAGAAGAAGAAGAAGAAGAAGAAGAAGAAGAAGAAGAAGAAGAAGAAGAAGAAGATGAATGAATGAGGAAGAAGAGGAGGAAGAGGAGAACAAGAACAAGAAGAACAACAAGAAAAGGCAAGGCTGGGAATCGAACCCAGAACCTCACGATTTATTAGTTAGGTAAGTGAACGTCTTAACTGCGCGGCCACCTTCCTTCTTTTACTACAGCTGTTTTAATCCACTCTGTTTCAGATTCAATCGCAGACCGTTAGGGTTCCTGTACGGCACCATAGCAGGAGTCTTCCTGATGATCTCTGTGGGACTGGTGGTCTTAGGTGAGCTCTTCTACTTCATTTGTTGCCAAAAATAAAAATAAGAAATGCATAGGGGGCGGGATAGCTCAGTGGTGGTCAGAGCGCTCGCTTTCCCCCCAGTCAAGTTAAGCAGCGTCGAGCGTGGTTACCAGCTGGATGGGGTGACCGTTTGTGTGCCTTGGCTTCAGTACAGTCCCCCCCAGTTCACCCAGCTGTCAACGGGTACCTGCCTCTTAGGGTTTAGGGAAGGTAAAGCAGCGAGGGAGAGGAGATGGGCGCCGCCCTGAATATGCTGGTCCCTTAGAGAAGTTGAGGTCTCTGATGCCTCGCTCCCATACGACCACATAGGTTATGGGACACCTTTACCTTTTTTTTCTTTTAGTATGGCCTGTCGTGCTGTATGGATGTGAATCCTGGATAAAGAAAATGAATAAAGAATCGAAGCAGCTGAGATAGGGGGAGGGGGAGGGGGGGGGGGGGGCTTGGGTTTGGGGTTTTTTTTCGAAGACTGCTCAGAGTCAGTGGAACAGATAAAAGAACCAAATTAGTTGAAGCATATTACTCGAACTGGGTAACAAGAAAAAAAGTTCTTACTTAGATAACTAACTGAACGGAAACTAAGATATGAGGGCCACACGCTACGAGATCAAGATACATACCTCATGATGACTATCTTTGGAGGATAAAAAAAAAATGGCAGATCACCAGCTTCTCTCATGTGCAACATCACCGAATCCTGTGGTATTCATGAGAATCCATGAAGTCAGCAGGGCCAGCGAAGACCGGAACACATGGAGAAGAAGATCGTGTCAATTACTTTTATTTATTTATTTTGTGTTATTTTATTATAATTTTGATCATTTATTTCTTTATTTATACTTTTTTCGAGGATAATGGAATAAGCACTCATGTGCTTTTCTACATTCAGTCTCAGTGTGTAAGCAGTTTCGTCATCCGTTCCCAGCGGAACGGGTTTTAACGTGTGCGGGAGATGTTCTGTGCGCGTTCGCACGCGGGACCTCGGTTTATAGTCTCATCTGAAAGACTTTTAGGGGCAGTGGAGTCGGTGCTGATGTTAACTCCTGACAAAAAAATTCTCTTGAACAAGATTCGAACCCGGTTCAGCAGATCACAAGCGCAATACGCATCACTCTAAACCACTAGCCTATCTGCCCCCCCCCCCCCCCCCCCCCCCCCACTATCAGCATTGGGTATGGGGCTAAAACCGAAGTCGGGGTTACCCCAGGTGAGACAGATGAAATTGTACACCCAACAAGTTCAGGATTCCAGTCAGTCAGTTTTGGCCAAAGGTGAAAAGTTTTGTTAATCTGAATTTAAATGCTTCGCATTTTCCTTCTTAGATACATTCTATTGAAAATCTCTCTCTCTCTCTCTCTCTCTCTCTCTCTCCTCTCTCTCTCTCCTCTCTCTCTCTCTCTCTCTCTCTCTCTGTCTCTGTCTCTCTCTGTCTCTCTCTCTCCCTCTCTC
>CM060334.1:46447512-46452512 GCA_030674155.1 Stramonita haemastoma
AAAGACAATGTGACCTGTTTATCACCAACCTGACTGATACATTACGCTGATGCTTCATTCATCATTCATTCATACTGACGGCCATTTTATGCATGATAATTGATATTAACTATTGCTGTGAAAAGAAGAGCTTAGGGACATTGGTGTTTGTTACAGGTGTAAACTGTCTGTTTTGGGGACGGGTAATAGCTCAGTGGTCAAAGCACTCGCTTTCCCAAACCCAATGTTAACAAGCAGCATTGAGCGTGGTTACCAGGTGGATGGGTGATGCCTTGGCTTCAGTACAGTCCCCCCCCCCCCCCCAGTTCACTCAGCTGTAAATGGGTACCTGCCCTCTTTAGGGTCAGGGAAGGTAAAGCAGCGAGGGAGAGGAGATGGGCGCCGCCCTCAACATGCTGGCCCCTAGAGAAGCTGAGGTCTCTGATGCCTCGCTCTCCTACGATCACATAGGTTTGGTAACACCTTTACCGTTTCTTTTTTAAAAAAAATCGTTTGTTTTAATTGATTTTACCATCGAACAAAAATTGTGATCGGTGATTTTCTTTACTTTGGCATTTTTATTTTACCCATCTTCTATGCAAGCTTCTAATTAATGTAAAAGCTCTGTGCGTGTGTGGTGTGTGGGGGGGGGGGGGGGAGTGGCATAGTCAGGATGGGTGAGCAAATAGTAAAAAACATCAACAAAAACCTATTCTGCTCGCAAGTGTGTGTGTGTGTGTGTGTGTGTGTGTGTGTGTGTGTGTTTTGTGTGTGTGTGAGTGTGGTGACAGAGAGACACAGAATACACACACACACACACACACACACACACACACACACACACACACACACACACACACACAACACACACACAGACACAACACCGACAGACAGACAGACAGACAGACAGACAGGCAGACAGAGACACAGAGAGAGGCAAATACACCGCATACATTCTTTGGCGTTTTAACAATATGGAACCTTTCACGCAGTCAATACGTATTGGATCATTCCATATGTGTTTATTTACAGTCAAAGTCTGTACATCAGCATAAACCAATGTTCACAAATTATATTATCTCCTCAAACTCATTGTGAGCATTTGAAGACAAAGTCTGATTTCAAAGCAGATGAACGGATAGATATTATACCATCTGCCTTTTTGTTCAGCAAGAATTTAAAAAAAAAAAAAATAAAATGTCTTTGGATTTTCCTAAGATCTACCTCATAATTGGAAGAAGAATGTATTCAATTAATAGATTTCCAATTTGGTTTAAATACACTTTTAATCTTCATTACATTCTACTTTTTTATGCATCTATCTTCTATAGGAACTAGACTATGCATTCTTACTCATTCCCTCAACTACATCTGAAAATGAGACATGTGAATTCTGTTTTTAATCATTATAACAATTATTGTAAAACAAAAGTCTTTTTGTTTTTTTTTAAATCCTAAAACTATGTAACGACAGGTCAAAGCCATCCAATTTTAACATGATTTATACAATGAATAGCCCCTGAACTTGGAATACTGTCACCTTAACAATGGCAAAAAAAAAAAAAACAGTCGCATACACAAAAATATCACCAATATAAACAAGAATACAATGAATAAAGAAAAATCATAGCAAAATATTTCTGAAACATCGTGATACTGTGCAACCTGTGCATCACTGGTGAATAGTTAGACTGTCGTAAAAAACCTGATGGGGTTTTAGGGAAAAATGTTAATGCTTAAACAAGGCCGTGTGGTTGTTTGCAAAAAACAATGCTTTATGTACATCATCACCAGATATTTCAGTGGAGGAGGGTTATGCTATGCAGCTTTTTGAGAGAGGAAAAAAACCCAAACACAACAAAAATCTACTGACCACAGCGTTTTTATGTTCATAACAGAGCCAAGTTGTGAAAAACAATCAGAAAAACCTGTACACAGTTTTCACCTGAAATCAAACATAACTCACAAGGTACAGGAAGTTTATCACAATTAAAACAACTCTTACTACAGTTTTAATACGTAATTTAAATCAAGCATAACTTACAAAGTTCAGTAGGTTTCACAATAAAACCTGTACACAGTTTTCACCTGAAAATCAAACATAACTCACAAGGTACAGGAAGTTTCACAATAAAACCTGTACACAGTTTTCACCTGAAATCGAGCATAACTTAAAAGGTACAGTAGGTTTCACAATAAAACCTGTACACAGTTTTCACCTGAATCAAGCATAACTTAACTGGTACAGTAAGTTGCAGGATTAAAAAAACAACTGCATACAATCAAAATCAAGTGTAACCTGTTTGAGTAACACATCAGGAATTGACAGTTTTCAGCTTGGGCTTCTTTCTTTCTTTCTTCTTTTTTTTTTTTACCAATAAAACTCTCACATACCTTCCTCCTGACTTTTTGTTATAATCATACAACATCCCAGTGGGAGATTTCCAAACAAGGGACTGTGATTCCTGACCAAAAAACAAAAAAAATGCACCCAAATAAAAAAAAAATTTTAATCACAGTGACTTTATTACCCCCTTGAGCCAAAGAGCGGCAAATCATCATGTGACAGATAAACAAACAAAAGACAAAACAAAAAATGCACCCAAATAAAAAAAATTTTAATGAATCGCAGTGACTTTAATTCCCCTTTGAGCCAAAGCGCGACAAATCACCACTGACAGACCGACAGACAGACAAACAGACAGACAACCACACAGACAAACAAACAAACAAACAAACAACAAAAACACCCCAACCCACACCTATCACAGACAAAATCGGACAGCAACATCTCCCAATTCCTCCTCCAACAACTCCAAACCCCAAAACCAACCACCCCAACCCAACTAGTTAAACATCCCTCTGCGCATAGGATGGAGCCGATAACCCCAACCCTCAACTAGTTAAACATCCCTCTGCGCATAGGATGGAGCCGATAACCCCAACCCCTCAACTAGTTAAACATCCCTCTGCGCATAGGATGGAGCCGATAACCCAACCCCTCACTAGTTAAACATCCCTCGCGCATAGGTGGAGCGATAACCCCAACCCCTCAACTAGTTAAACATCCCTCGCGCATAGGGTGGAGGCGATAACCCCAACCCTCACTAGTTAAACATCCCTCTGCGCATAGGGTGGAGCGATAACCCCAACCCCTCCACTAGTTAAACATCCTCTGCGCATAGGTGGAGCGATAACCCCAACCCCTCACTAGTTAAACTCCCTCGCGCATAGGATGGAGCGATAACCCAACCCTCAACTAGTTAAACATCCCTCCTGCGCATAGGGTGGAGGCGCCCCCCACTAGTTCATCCTCTGCGCTAGGGTGGAGCGATAACCCCAACCCCTCCAACTAGTTAAACATCCCTCTGCGCATAGGATGGAGGCGATAACCCCAACCCCTCCACTAGTTAAACATCCCTCGGCGCATAGGGTGGAGGCGATCGAAGGTGGGATTGTCCAGAGCGTTCTTCAACTTGTCCTGGTATTCCTTCTCCGCCTGCATGCCCATCAGGTGCTCAAAGTCGTCGTTGCGGCGCCGCTCCTCCTTCATCTGGCTGTTGTAGTGGATCTGGTCCTGCAGGTCCGTCTGGTAGCGCACGTTTTCGGCCATGCGCTTGGCGGCGCGTTCGGCCTCGTAGCGCTTGTTCTCCTCGATGGACTGCAGTAACGCCACGCGTTCGCGCTCATTCTCGGCCTTGCGGCGGTTGTTCTCTGCCACTGCAAGTAAAGAGTTTGTCGTGTGAGTGAGTGAGGGGGGGGGGGGGGCTTGTTTGTGGGGGGTGGGGGGTGAGTTAGAGAGGGTTTGTTTGTGAGGTTTTTTTTGGTGTGTGTGTTGGAGGGGGTTTTTTTTAGGTGTTTTTATTTTATTTTATTGCATGTTCTTTTTTTTTCTTGATGTTATGTCTTTATGTCTTAACCTCTATTTCTTTTGTCTCTTTCTTTCTTTGGGAGTGCATGTTCTCTCTCTCTCTCTCTCTCGGTTTCTTTCTGTCTGTCTGTCTTGACTCTCTGTGCACACACACAGGCACCCCCCCCCCCACCACACACACACACACACACACACCACCACCCCACACCCAACCCCTCCCCACCATCCCCCCCCCACAACCCCCCTCCCCACCCAACACACCCCCCCACACACAACAAAACCACCCACATCTTTCCTGAATCTGTTGGCGCGAGCGGCCATGACTTGCTCGAGGAGCTTTCGGCGCATGAGTCTCTCTGTCTTCCACACACACACACAACACACACACACACACACACCACACACACACACACACACACACACACACACACACAACAAACATACACAATACACACCCCCAAACTCACACACACACACACACACACACACACACACACACACACACCACACACACACACACACACACACCCATACACCCAACACACCACAAAAACCACCACACATCTTTCCTGAATCTGCTGGTCATGAGTCTCCCCACACACCACCAAACCTCACCCTTCCACCCCACACACCCACACACACACGCAACAAACTACCCACATCTTTCCTGAATCTGCTGGCGCAAGCAGCCATGACTTGCTCGCGCAGCTTGCGACGCATGAGTCTCTCCCCACATCCCACCCACCCACCTCTCCCACACACTCCACCAACCCCACCCCCACCAACACCACACCCCACCACACCCAACACCCCCACCCCAACCCAAACACAAACCACCCACATCTTTCCTGGATCTGTTGGGCGCGAGCGGCCATGACTTGCTCCAGGAGCTTTCGGCGCATGAGTCTCTCAGTCTTCCACTGGGCGATGCGTTTCTGCCAGGCAGCCTCCACCTCTTGCTGAATCAGCCCCTCCAGCTCCCGCTCCTTCTGCCGCTCCTCCTGAACCAGGCGGGCCAGGTAATCCCTGTAGCGCCGGTCCTCTTCGCGGAGCTCCATCTGTGGAGGAGAGAAGAGTCATGGGTTTGATTTTTTTTGGGGGGGGAGGGAGTTGATTTAAATTTTTTTTTTTTATTATTATATCCAGGACA
>CM060334.1:46467512-46537512 GCA_030674155.1 Stramonita haemastoma
TTGTCAGTGTTGTTTGCAGTAGGTTGGTGTGTGTGAGTGTGGGTGTGCTGCTTGTTATTTGGTTGGTTGGTTTGCGTCGATGATAATAAAGATGTTGTTCAATGTTAGATTCTGTGGACCTTTGGAGCACCACTACAAAATCTTCAGTGTTGAGCACAGTTTCCCCCACTTTCAGCTGCTCTCAGCTGCTATCTATTCCATCCCATCCCATCCCAGCCCAGATGGGGGCCAGCTGGTGCTAGTTATAGCAGAAACTGACCACTCTTGGACTAGGTAAAAGAAAGGGGCACGCTAAATTTAGCACTCTTGACTGAGTGATGTTGGATTTGCATGCTATGGAATGGGATAGGTGAGGTGAGGTGAGGTGAGGAGATTTTGAAAAATAAAGCATTAGTACTGAATATCAAAGAAGAGAAAAGAAAAGAAAATGATTCAAATGATGATGATAATTGTTCTTGGTTACTACAACTATAAGGAAGAGAGAAAAAAAAATCAAAGTACAATCTTGCATTGACCTGAATGTTGTTTATAATATGTTTGCAAGTATGCCATAGTTGTTGTTTGTGTGAGGGGGGGGGGGATGCTGTGTTTTTTTGTTTTGCTTTTTTTTTTTTAGAGGGGAGGAGGGTTCTTATTGTTTGTATTTGTTTCATTTTTGTGTTGAGCATAGATATTTATTTTCATATATGTACTATCCATCATTCTTAGTAGGCATATGTGTTTATATATACATACTTGGGGTTTTTTGGGGGGGTTTTTTGATGAAGCATGATTAAAAGAGTGATGTGTGTGTGTGTGGGTGTGGGGTGTGTGTGTGTGTGTGTGTGTGTATGTGCGTGCGCGCGCGTGCGCGCGCGTGCACGCGCGTGCGTTGTGTGTGTATGTGTATGTGTCATTTTTGTTGTATTTTATTTTGCACTGTATTTTTTTTCTATTCTTTTTGTGCATTTCTATCATTTACTATCATCTACCTCTATCATTGGATTAAATATTTTCAATTTATTTCTGTTCAAATCTTTTTTTTTTTTCATCAGAGTTATTGTTGTGCCTACATTTTGTTGAAGTTTTTTGTTACTGTTGTGGGTTGTTGTTGTTTTTTTTAAGGTTTTTCTCTTTATTAATTTTTTTTTTTTGGGGGGGGGGGGGGGGACCAGATTTTTTTTAGTGATTGTTCGACTGCTTCCCCAGTTTTTGTTGTGGCCTCTGCTTGTAGCAGTTAACCCCTTGGCTTCCATGTGATGTTGTTGTTGTTGTTGTTGTTGTGGGTTAGGAGGAAATGGGTGAACAAGCGTCAGGTGAAATTTCCCTTGAGCAGTCTACGAGGATCTCCAGAAATCACAGGTATGGGTGTGTTTTGTTTTGGTTTTGTTTTGTTTTTGTTTTTGTTGTTGTTGTTGTTGTTGTTGCTTTGTTTATTTATTTATTTATTTATTTATTTATTTATTTATTTATTCTTTTATATCAACAATAATGATATCAACAGGCATGGTTCTTACTCAAATATGCCTACAATGCTGCCACTGAAAAACATTATTCCCTAGAATTTCTTTTCTTTTTTTTTCTTTCTTTTTTTTAATTGAATCTTTGATAAGTCATTTTCAAAATGATTAAGAAGTTGGTACCTGCACTTGTTTTTCCTTCACCTACTTTTTCCTCAATTATATCAACAATAATGGAATAAACACTCATGCTTTTTTTTACCACCAGTCCCTGTGTGTATGCAGTTTTGTAAATGTCATCTATTCCCACCGGCACACAATGACCTACTCTTCTGAAAAGCGGAACAGGATTTGACATCTGCGCAAGACGTTCCACGTGCATTCGCACATGGGGCCTCGGTTTATAGCCTCACCCAAAGGAATTTTGAGGAGAGTGGAGTCAGCACTGATGTTAACTCCAGGAGAAAAATCCCTCAAACGGGAATCGAACCCGGATCGTCAAATTACGAGCGCAATGTTCTGACCACCAGGCTATCCCATCCCTTTGTTCCTCAGCAAGAGCTCAAGGTTCATCAACAGTGATATTTTTGTGTATGCACTGTCCTCCCCTCCCTTCTCCCCCCCCCCCCCCCGCCATTTGGTAGCCACATTCCAACTTCAGTGTGGTCTGAGGCGTGTGACGTATTTTGTGTGTTATAAAGACACTTGTCTCCCCATTTTTCCTCCACCATGCCCTCGAATGGCCTTCTTTCCGCCAACCCACGCACACCGATCACTGCCTATTTAGGTGAGCACTTATTCCAACTTCAGTGGGGTGTCTAAACGGACAGTGTGTGCATGCTGGGTTTTTTGTGTTTTAAAACAAAATTGTCATTTTTCCTACCAGCATTGAAATGGCTTCTTTTCCGAAAAGACAGAACTAGTTTTTAGTGTGTGTGTGTGTGAGATGAGTCTGTGGTGCATTGGCAGATGCACTGGATCTTTAAGCCCAAGTATTGCCTATGTTTTGTTAGAAAAGGTGGATGGTTGGTTGGTGTTTTGGGATAGTTGTGGGACACATAGGCAGAACTGGCCATTAACAGGTTAAAAATAAACAAAAATTCAAGTTACTCATGTTATAGATATGAGGTAAGGTAAAGGGTTCTCCCTAACTTATGTGGTCATTAGGGAGTAATGTGTCAAAAACCTCAACTAAAGAATAGAATGAGACAGTGTGAAAAATCCATTTTTAAAAGTCCAAAGATAGATTTTTGTTTTTTTCGCTCCCTGGCCAGTGCTCTGAGGTTCACCAATGGAGAGATTTTGTGTATGTGAGTATTTTTTTTCCACCATGAAGGTAACCATTTTCCTACTGCCAGGATGTATGCTGGGTATGTTTGTGTATCCATAACCCACCCAACGCTAATATGAATCACAGTATCTTAAACGTGCGTATTTGATCTTCTACATGTGTATATATATACATGAAGGGAATTTTAAGGCACTGGCAGGTCTACACTTGAAGTTGATGTGAGATTGTAAAAATCCCTGCACTTAATTCACTAGACACCACTATCATTTGAACTCACGACTTCATGGACCCATGGGATTGAAGTGAAATGGTCTTAAACACTCAGCTATGGCGTCTGCTGAAAGATAGATACAGAAGAGGATAGGAAACATTTTACACTAGTGAAATATGTGACACTCCACCACAAAATGAGTCGTTTAGCACCTGACCCCCTTTTTTTCCACTAGGAGCCATTTTTGGATGGTGGGGGTCAGGTTGTCGATTTTGAGATTTTTTGTTGTTGTTGTTGTTTTTTGAGATCTTGATAAAACTATACCCATTATTCTACCTTGTAATGAAATATTACTTTATATTATTTCCCTGAGGAAAAACAAAAACTAATGGGTAGGCACTGCACATGTGGCGACGCACTCTCTCTCTCCCCGGGGAGAGCAGCCCGAATTTCACGCAGAGAAATCTGTTTTGACATAAAGTGGTATAAAGTAAAGTATAAAGTAAAGTTCAGTAAATATTGATGCTCTCTTTCTTAGGAGTCCAAAGGGGAATCACCCCGTGTCTCCACTCCCCCTCCCTCCAACGTCCTGATGGACAAATCAGCCCACAAGTTCTCTGCCCCTGCTCTGGTGCTGAAGGTCAAGCCGCCAGTGGCTTACGCAGGTAAAACATTTTTTGTTGCTTTTTTTTCTTTTCTTTTCTTTCTCGTTTGTCAGGTTTTAGTTTTCTCTTCTTCATGAAATGCTCAGACAGCAGCTATTGTTGTTTTTCTTATGAGCAAAAATGTGTTGTGCTGCCGTCAAGCGCCTGACAAGTCAGGCCCAGCACATCCGACTTTGGCATGAGAGAAATTTGTTGTCTTTTATGTCTTTCTGGAAAAAAGCAGGAGAATGGACCAAGGAAGGATGTGATAGGAAGAAGAGAGACAAGGCAGAAACAAAGAGAGGGATAGAAAAGAGGGATTTTCTAGCTCAGAATTTTGAGAAGAAGGTGGGGATGCTGTTTATACTGAGTAATAAGAACACACAGTAAAGTACAGCTGTGATAAATCAATATAGACAAATCGGCAGAAGGAAAAAAAATGTTTATTTCGAGGATAATGGAATAAGCACTATTCTGCTTCAGCACTATTCTGTGTGTGTGTATAGTTTTTCTTTTTTCAGTTTTATCATCCATTCCCACCGGCACACAAGGCTTACTCTTTTGAAAAGCAGAACAAGTTTTAACATGGGTGCAAGATGTTCTGTGTGCATTTGCACATGGGAACTCAGTTTATAGTCTCATCCAAAGGACTTTGGGGGAAGTGTAGTCAGCACTGATATTAACTCCAGGGAGCAAATCCCCGTGAGCGGGCATCTCAGACATTCATAAAAACAGAGATGGTGACAGAGAAACAGGGACAGGGAAGAAAAGGGAAGAACAGAGAGACAGACAGACAGACAGAGAGAGGGGGAATGGGATAGCCTGGTGAGAGAGAGGAGGGTACGGGATAGACTGGTGGTTTGAGTGATGCGCTCATGATCTGCTGACCCGGGTTCGAATCTCATTCAAGAGGATTTTTCCTCTGGAGTTAACATCAGTGCCGACTCCACTCCCCCCAAAAGTGCTTTGGATGAGACTGTCAACTGAGGTCTCGTGTGTGAACGCACAAAGAACATCTTGCACACATGTTAAAAAACATTCTGCTTTTTGGAAGAGTACACCATTGTGTGCCGGTGGGAATAGATGACAAAATTTACAAAACTGTATACACACGGGGAATTCGAAGTAAAAAAGCACATGAGTGCTTATTTCATTATCTTCGATATAAAAGAATAAAATAAAAAACTCTCTCTTCCCTCTCTCTCTCTGTCTCTGTCTCTGTCTCTGTCTGTCTGTCTGTCTGTCTGTCTGTCTGTCTGTCTCTCTCTCTCTCTCTCTCTCTCTCTCTCTCTCTCTCTCTCTCTCTGTCTCTCTCTCCTCTCTCTCTCTCTCTCTCTCTCCTCTCTCTCTCTCTCTCTCTCTTATCTCTATCTCTATATATCTATCCTCGATATAAAAGAATAAATCAAATCAAATCAAATCAAATTAAATCTCTCTCTCCCTTTCCCTCTCCCTCTTTCTCTCTCTCCCTCTCTCTCTCCCTCTATTCTCTCTCACATACACACACACACTCTCTCTCTCTCCTCTCCCCCCCCCCCCCCCCCTCTCTGTCACTCTCACACTCTTACACTTTTATTTTTAAGGCTATTGAAATCATGTTAGCTAATTAATGTTGGTGAAATGAGGGTTTTTTATTGGGGGGGGGGGGGTTTTTTTTTTGTTTTTGCTTGTTTGTTAGAGGTTTTTTTGTCTTGTTTGTTTGTTTGTTTGTTTTTTTGCTTTTGTTTTTTGTTGGTTTATTTCTTTTCTTTAGATAGATGGCTTGATGAAAAAAAAAAAGCAAATCAATGCTTATTCAGTGCACCATTTGGAAATAAAAGTGTGATTTGATTTGACACTCTCTCTCTCCTCCCTCAACAGCCAACACCTCCAGCAGCATGTTCTCAGCCTGCCAGAAGGTGGACGCCACAGGGGGGGTGCTGGGCACCGGGCAGACCCACCTCCTGACTCCCGCCCACCTGGAGGCCAGAGACTCCGCCTTCCAGCACATGCATGCTGGGCTCGTCAAGTACCTCACCACCAAAGGAGGAGGAGGGGGGGCGGAGGGGGGGGAGGGGGGAGAGGGGGAGGGGGGGGACAAGAGGGGTCAGGGTCAGGAGGATGACATCATGATGGCCACTTTCCACTTCCTCAACCCCGGCCGTCTTTTGCTGACCGGTGCCGAACCTATCGGACAGACGGGTCAGTTTGGTGTTTTTGTTTTGGGGGGGGGAGGGGGGGGGGGTTGGTGTGTGTGTGGGGGGGGGGAGGGGGGGGAGGCGGGGGTTGGTGGTGGGGAGGGTGTCAGGGGTGGATTGGAGCGTGTGTGGGTGGGTGGGTGGGTGGGGGTGGGGAGTTGGGGGGGGAGGGGGTGGGGGGTGGGGTTGGGGTGGGTGATGGGTGGGTGGGGCTATATGTGTGTGTGTGTGTGTGTGTGTGTGTGTGTGTGTGTGTGTGTGTGTGTGTGTGTGTGTTGGGTGTTTGTGGGTGTGGGTGGGTGGGGGTGGGTGAATGTGTGTGTGTGTGTGTGTGTGTGTGTGTGTGTGTGTGTGTGTGTGTGTGTGTGGTGTGTGTGTGTGTGTGTGTTTCTGTGTTGTGTTTCTTTTTACACAGAGAGTTAACAAGACTCTTTGTTTAAAATAGACCTGTCTATGAAATAGTCTTGACCACAATATAGCCTGACAGACTACCTGTGATAACAATGTACAAATTGAGCAAATCAGATATCAGTTCAAAATGCTACTGCTGTAAAAATAACATACTATGTGAACCAGTTGTATGTTATTTCAAAATGCTATTTCTGTAATGTAGACATACAAAGTGAACAAACCATATATCATATCACTGTGCTGTTACTGTGACAAAGATATACTTTGTGAAGGTACCCTGTATCATTTCAAAATGCTATAAACAACAAGGTTGGACTGTAAGGACAACATATTGTGTAAACAAACAATGTATCATTCCAAAATGCTGTTACTGTAACAATGACTTACTATGTAACCAAATAATGTTTCATTCCAAAATGCTGTTAATAATGACATACTGTGTAAACAAATAATGTATCATTCCAAAATGCTGTTACTTTAACAATGAAATACTGTGTAAACAAATAATGTATCATTCCAAAATGCTGTTACTTTAACAATGACATACTGTGTAAACAAATAATGTATCATTCCAAAATGCTGTTACTTTAACAATGACATACTGTGCAAACAAATAATGTATCATTCCAAAATGCTGTCACTTTAACAATGACATACTGTGCAAACAAATAATGTATCTTTCCAAAATGCTGTCACTTTAACAATGACATACTGTGTAAACAAATAATGTATCATTCCAAAATGCTGTCACTTTAACAATGACATACTACTTTAACAATGACATACTGTGTAAACAAACAATGTATCATTCCAAAATGCTGTTACTTTAACAATGACATACTGTGTAAACAAACAATGTATCATTCCAAAATGCTGTTACTTTAACAATGACATACTGTGTAAACAAATAATGTATCATTCCAAAATGCTGGTACTTTAACAATGACATACTGTGTAAACAAATATTGTATCATTCCAAAATGCTGTTACTTTAACAATGACATACTGTGTAAACAAATAATGTATCATTCCAAAATGCTGGTACTTTAACAATGACATACTGTGTAAACAAATAATGCATCATTCCAAAATGCTGGTTCTTTAACAATGACATCATATTTACAATGTGAACAGATCGTCCCGCCAGCGTGGCCCTGTGGTGGAAGGGAAGTAACCACCTGCTGCAGTTCTCTCTCCTGAAAACTGGCAAAGGTAAGCTGCTCATTGTCATCAGCACTGAATGTGTGGGTTACGACGTGAGATGACATGGCACAGATAGCTTACACTATAGTTCTCTTTATTTTTTTCTTTGTCATCTTCTCATATTACAATGTATACAATTTTTGTTTTCCAATCCTTTCTTTGTTTGTTTTTGTTTCTTCTGCTAGAGCTCAGAGGTTAATTTAGCGCGAGTGTTTGGTGTCTTCTGCATGTGCCTAGATAACCCAAACAGAATGAAGGCACTGGCAGGACAGGTCTGCTTTTGAAGGTGACCTAGGAGATCCTGAAAATCCCAGATGCCATTGAGATCCAAGCCCAGACTTCATGGACATATTGGATTGAAGCTGAATGGTTTTAAACCACTCACCTGTAGTGACCACCAGACCTGACCTGATGTGACTCAAACTGGTCCAACTTGACCTGACCCAAACTGGCCTGACTTGAACTGACCTGACCTGATCCAATCTGACTTGACCTGACCCAACCTGACTTGACCTTACCTCACCTGATGTGACAACTCTGTGTGTCAACCAATCAATCAATCAATCGTGTGTGTGTGTGTGTGTGTGTGTGTGTGTGTGTGTGTGTGTGTGTGTGCGCGTGCGTGTGTACATGTGTGCGTATGTGTGCATGCGTGCGCATGTTTCAGACGTGGAGCACAAGGCAGACGTGGTGTGGCCCTTCTCCTCCCCCATCACCAGCACCGCAGTGTCCCCCTGCACCTCCCACCTGGCTGTCGGCCTCCACAACGGCAACATCGCCATCTGGGACAGATACATCGGTCAGTGCCCACACACCACTCGCTCGCTTGCTCGCTTGCTTTCTCTCTGTCCCCCTAGTCAATGTTAACCCTTTCAATACAGCAAGTCTGTTTTCCGGCTCAGCTTTCTGCTACCCCTTCAGTCCTGTAAGGAGGAAAACCGGCGCAACCGAATTTTCCTTCAATTCCTGGGTTTCTGAGGTGCAGAAGAGTGGAAAATGGGTACCTAGGTAAATTTTACGTACACACACACGCAAAGCTCTATAAACATTCTCGAAAATGGGTACCTAGGTAAATTTTACGTACACACACATGCGAAGCTCTATAAACATTCTCATGGGAAAGGAGAAGCAGTGTTTGCCGTATCAAAACTACTTTCCAGAGTCTGTGGATGCCAGTTAGCTGCATGACGGATCACTATAAACAAACCCTCCTCTGGTACCGTTATCGCCCGGAAATCAGCTGACAGGACTGAAGGGGAGAGCACCGGGGCAGCAATTCAGGATAGGGGAAGTAATTGTCAGCAGATATTCAGTGCTGTAAGGGTTAAGCAGCATCGAGCATGGTTACCTGTTGGATGGGTGACCGTTTGCATGCACCTTGGCTTCAGTACAGTTCCCCAGTTCACTCAGCTGTCAATGGGTATCTGTCCTATTTAAGGGTCAAGGAAGGTAAAGCAGTCAGGGAGAGGAGATGGGCGCTGCTGCCCTCAATATGCTGGCCCCTACAGAAGCTGAGGTCTCTGATGCCTCGCTCCCCTACGACCACAGAGGTTATGGAACACCTTTACCTTTTGCATCAGTCAGTCGGTCGGTGGGCCAGCCACCATCAGTCAGCACTCTCTCCCCATGAAGCCTGTGATTGAGTGATTCAAAAAAGAGGGTGGTAGGACAGTTAACCCTCTTGCATTCAGTGTCTCTGAACACAAACTGCCCCTAGATTTCACATTCCATCACGAAATCAGGTCAGGCACACATGATCACTGGCCTTTTCCTCCTTCTAAGTACTACATACCAGCAGCTATAATTACTTCCAGACTCTCCATAGGGTTTCTCCTTCTGGCCTGATAGAGCTTTGACATGTAGTAGCAATTAGCGATGGTCACAGTGTGATGGAAATCTACTGTGTATAAATTCTGGCAAACCCCGGATTGGGACTTAAGGGGGAGGAATTATTCAGTCCCAGCAAATCCTGGATCGGGACTAAGAGGGTTAAGAGTTTCGTTCAAACCAACAGGTTGACTGTAACGCAGAACATCTTGCGCACACGTTAAATCCTGTTCCGCTTTTCGTAAGAGTAGGCCATCGTGTGCCGGTGGGAACAGATGACAATGTTTACAAAACTGCATACACACGGGGACCGGATGAAGAAAAAGCACATGATTGCTTATTCTGTTATCTTCGATATAAAAGAGTAAATAAATAAATAAATAAATAAATAAATAAATAACCTACCAAAACTGCTTATATACAGCTTGTTATCCTGACCCCCCCCCCCCCTTCTCCCACACAGGTCTGCAGAGAGGGGTGGTGAACGCAAACCCCAGGAGCAGCGGGGTCCAGCTGCTGAGGTTCCTGGACCTGCCCTGTACCCCCCTGCCCCCATGGAGTACCCCCCCTACCCCCAGCGCACGGCCACCTACCTGCTGGCCCAGTATCAAGATTCCTCCCAGTACATCCACGATGTGGCCAGAGCCACTCAGGATCAACCTGTCTGTATCGGGGAAAAGTAAGTTTTGGGGGGTTGGGGGTGAGGGGGGGGGGGGGGGTGAGGGGGGGGAAGTGTTGGGGGGGGGTAGGGAGGTGGGGGGGGTTGGTTGGTGTGGTGGGGGAGGGGGGGGGGTTGTGGGGGAGGGGGGTGGTGTTGGGGTTGTGGGGGGTGGGGGTGGGCGGGGTGTGTTGTGGTGGGGTAGGGGTGTGGTAGGGGTGGGGTGGGGGGGTAGGGTGTGGGGTGTGTGTGTTGGGTGTGTGTGTGTGGGGGGGGTTGTGGTGTGGTGTGGTGTGGTGTGGGGGGGTGTTGTGTGATGTGCGTGCGCATATGTGTGTGTACGTGTATGTGTGCATTGTGTGTGTGTGTGTGTGTGTGCATGCATATGCGTGTGTGCATGTGTGTGTGCAGACTAGCACGTGGTGTAGGCTTTCATATATATATGCATTTAGTATGTGTTGGTGCGTGTTAGTATATGTGTTTATAGATACATTTGAAATTGTTTGTTTGCATCATTATGTTCATGGGAAATTGTATGAACAAAAACATGTGCATGTGTGTATGTCCATGTATAAGGGTGCCTTGGTGTATGGATGTATGTATGCATTTACAAAGTCTTAGTGAACTGACAGCATATGTATTTCTTCATGTCTGTCTATTTATCTATCTGTCTGTCTGTCTGTCTGTCTGTCTGTCTGTCTGTCTGTCTGTCTGTCTCTGTCTGTCTGTCTGTCTGTCTGTCTGTCTCTCTATCTCTCTCTCTCTAGCTATCTAGCTATCTAGCTATCTAGCTAGCTAGCTAGCTACTAGCTAGCTAGCTAGCTATCTATCTATCCCTTAGTCTGGTGACCGTGGGGGCACCCCTGAAGACTTGACAACCAGTTCCTTCCATTCCTCTCTCTGTTCTGCCTTTCTCAAAATGTTGTTGAGTTCTAGGCCTGTCCATTCGCTGATGTTGTCCTCCCATCTCTTCTTTGGTCTGCCTCTTTTTCTTCCTCCTTGGACAGTGCTTTGCAGTATTGTTTTGGCAAGTCCTTTGGATCTGATGTTTTCTTCTTGTGATTTATTTTTTAAATTCTGCTTAGAGCATCGAGGTTCACCAATGGTGAGATTTTGCATATGCCACTGTTTTTGCCCAACCCTGAAGGATTTTTTGTTTTCTTGGAGCATGTAACATATATATATATATATATATAATGGTAGCATGTAACCTGATGTTGCAGACCTGACTACGATGATGAAGTACAGACTCTGCTGCAAACAGTTCCTGATCTGCCGGAACTGGTGAGTGGTGTTTGTTATTGTTTTGTTTTTTCAATGTGTCACTGTCTGTTTTCTGTGACTAAAGTTTACTTTGTTGTGTGTGTGTGTGTGTGTGTGTGTGTGTGTGTGTGTGTGTGTGTTGTGTGTGTTGTGTTATTTATATATATAAATATTTTTTTCTTTTATATAGGATAATGAAATAAGCACTCATGTGCTTTTTTTACATCCAATCCCCATGTGTATGCAGTTTTGTAAATTTTGTTGTCTGTTCCCACCAGCACACAATGGCCTACTCTTAGTAAAAGTTGAACAGTTTTTCACGTGTGCACAAAGTGTTCTGCAAGCATTCACAACAGCCTGTTTTATAGTTTCATCTGAAGGGCTTTTGGGAAAGTGGGGTCTGTACTGATGTTAACTCCAGGGGAAAATTCTTGGAATAACCCATTTATGAGAGCTGTCAGTGGTTGAGGTATAAAACCAGCTGAAAGTGGAAGAATGACAGCTGTTAGCAATGTAGTGGAGGTGGTTGGAGGAACACACATGACTGGTGAAAGTGAAAATGTCCTGGGCAGAGGTTGTGGTTACCAATGGCGAAACGTTCGGGCCAAATTTTCCGCCATCGCAATTTTAGACCATGACTGAGGAAGTCTGGGTGCTAGTCTTTTGAATAAGACGATAAACCAAGATCCCGTGTGTTAAACAAAATTATTTAGCGCTCCTAGAAGAAACACATGACAACAAGAGAGTTGTCCCTGACAAAACTCTGTAGAAAAAAGCCACTCTGATAGAAAAACAAATACAGTTGCAGACGAGAAAAGAAAAAAATAATGGGTAGCGCTGCTCTTGTGGTGAAGTGTTCTCCCTGGGGGAGAACAGCCCAAATTTCATGCAGAGAAATCTGCCAAGACTTAAAGTGGTGTAAAAATGTCAAATGTAAAAGCGAGGTATTTTCTCTTCCTCCTCCACTGCAGGGGACAGGATAGCTCAGTGGTCAGAGCGCTCACTTTCCCCCAGCCATGGTTAAGCAGCATCGAGCGTGGTTACCAAATAAATGGTTGACCGTTTGCACAAACACCTTGGCTTCAGTACAGTCCCCCCAGTTCACCCAGCTGTCAATGGGTACCTGCCCTCTTTAGGGTCAGGGAAGGTTAAGCAGCGAGGGATATGAGGTGCGCGCGCACCTTGGCTTCAGTACAGTCCCTCCAGTTCACCCAGCTGTAAATGGGTATCTGCCCTCTGTAGGGTCGGGGAAGGTAAAGCAGCAAGGGAGAGGAGATGGGCGCCACATGCACTCGACATACTAGCCCCTAGAGAAAGAAGCTGAGGTCTCTGATGCCTTGCTCCCCTACGACCACACAGGTTATGGGACACCTTTACCTTTGGGGTTTTTTTTGTTTTGTTTTTTTCTTTAGATAGATGTTGAAAAAAAAAAAAGCTAATCCATACTTATTCAACATACCATCTGGAAATAAAAAATTTGATTTGATTTGATTTGATTTGATTACCTTTTTTTTCTCACCTGCCCTGCAGAGTCTCATGGTGGAGAAGAACGGGGGCCTGTACCTGAAGGACGTGCAGTCCGGGGTTCGAGTCTGTCAGCTGGCCTTCCAGAAACCCTACCAGCTCCTCACCCCCTGGGAACCCATCGTGGCCTTTGGGGGCCGGGGCCAGCTGCTCTTCGTCAAAGGTGAGGTGTTGGGCAGAGGGCAGTGAGGTGTTGGCAGAGGGTAGTGAGGTGTTGGCAGAGGGCAGTGAGGTGTTGGCAGAGGGTAGTGAGGTGTTGGCAGAGGGTAGTGAGGTGTTGGGAGAGGGTAGTGAGGTGTTAGGAGAGGGCAGTGAGGTGTTGGCAGAGGGTAGTGAGGTGTTGGCAGAGGGAGTGAGGTGTTGGCAGAGGGTAGTGAGGTGTTGGGAGAGGGCAGTGAGGTGTTGGGAGAGGGCTGTGAGGTGTTGGCAGAGGGCTGTGAGGTGTTGGCAGAGGGCAGTGAGGTGTTGGGAGAGGGCAGTGAGGTGTTGGCAGAGGGTAGTGGAGGTGTTGGGAGAGGGCAGTGAGGTGTTGGCAGAGGGTAGTGAGGTGTTGGAGGAGGGTGAGTGAGGTGTTGGGAGAGGGGCAGTGAGGTGTTGGCAGAGGGCTGTGAGGTGTTGGCAGAGGGCAGTGAGGTGTTGGCAGAGGGCTGTGAGGTGTTGGAGAGGGCGTGAGGTGTTGGCAGAGGGCAGTGAGGGCAGTGAGGTGTTGGGAAGAGCAGTGAGGTGTTGGCAGAGAGGTGTTGGAGAGAGCAGTGGTGGTAGTTTGAATTGAGTGTATTTGGAGTTAGTATGTGTGTGTGAGTGTTGTTCTGGGAGGCATGGTAGATGTTGGGAGATTTTTTTGTGTGTTAAGGAATGGTGAAGTGTTGAAAAAAAAAATTATTTATCATCTCTATTTGAGGATAATGGAATAAGCATTCAGTATGCTTTTACATCAGTCTCGAGTGTATGCATTTTGTAAATGCAGTTGTTCCCCAGCACATGATGGCTACTTTATGATGGAAAGGTTTATGTGTGCGCAAGATGTTCTGCATGTGTTGGGAGTAGGTGTTGGCAGAGAGGTGTTGGGAGAGAGGCTTGGGATAGAGAGTGTTGGCATAGGGCAGTGAGGTGTTGGGAGAGGGCGTGAGGTGTTGGAGAGAGAGTGGTGTTGGGAGAGAGGTGTTGGCAAGGGCAGTGAGGTGTTGGGAGAGAGGTGTTGGGGAGAGAGAGTGTTGGCGATAGAGGGCAGTAGGTGTGAGGTGTTGGGAGAGAGGTGTTGGGATAGAGGTGTTGGCAGGCAGGAGGTGTTGGCAAGGGCAGAGAGGTGTTGGGGAGAGGTGTTGGGATAGAGGTGTTGGCATAGGGCAGTGAGGTGTTGGGAGAGGGCAGTGAGGTGTTGGAGAGGGGCAGTGAGGTGTTGGAGAGGGCAGTGAGGTGTTGGGAGAGAGGCGTTGGGAGGGAGGGAGGTGTTGGCAGTGAGGTGTTGGGATAGGTTGGGAGGAAGGGAGGTGTTGGCAGTGAGGTGTTGGAGAGGGCAGTGAGGTGTTGGGAGAGCGCGTGAGGTGTTGGCGAGGGCATTGAGGTGTTGGCAGAGAGCAGTGAGGTGTTGGGAGGGGCAGTGAGGTGTTGGAGAGGGCATGAGGTGTTGGAGGGGGCAGTGAGGTGTTGGAGAGGGCAGTGAGGTGTTGGAGAGAGGAGGTGTTGGCAGAGTGAGGTGTTGGCAGAGGCAGTGAGGTGTTGGGAGGGCAGTGAGGTGTTGGGGAGAGGGGGAGAGAGTGTTTGGAGAGAGTAGTGAGGTGTTGTTTATTTATTTATATCGAGGATAATGGAATAAGCACTCGTGTGCTTTTTTACAGCCAGTCCCCGTGTGTATGCATGTTTGTAAATGCATCTGTTCTCACCGGCACACGATGGCCTACTCTTCCAAAAAGCGGAACAGGATTTAACGTGTGCGCAAGATGTTCTGTGATGTGTTGGGAGATAGGTATTGGCAGAGCAGTGAGGTGTTGGCAGAGCAGTGAGGTGTTGGCAGAGCAGTGAGATGGATAGATAGATAGATAGATAGATAGATAGATAGATAGATAGATAAGATAGATAGATAGATAGATAGATAGATAGATAGATAGATGATAGATAATAGTAGATAGATAGATAGTAGATGATGATAGGATAGATAGATAGATAGATAGTATAGATAGATAGATAGATAGATAGATAGATGATAGATAGATAGATAGATAGATAGATAGATAGATAGATAGATAGATAGATAGATAGATAGATATGCATGCATACATACATTACATACATACATACATACATACATACATACATCTAATACATACATACATACATACATACATACATACATACATGTATGGCTTGTAACCCACATGAATGTCACGAATTTCTGTTTTGTGTGTGAGAGGCTAAAATGTTGGAATCGAAATGTTTCCAGGCATCGGCGAGGTGTGCAACAGCGAAAGCGAGTCTGAGGAGATGACGGAAAGTTCTGGGGTGTTCACCTATACCCTGAGGTCCTACCCCACCCTGGACCCTTACTGGAACAAAGTACGGCCTCAGCCCAGCTACAGGTCCACCCCACTATAGAGACACGACTGGATGCATTGATGAAAGGCGAGAGGTCAGAGAGAAAAGGGAGATGGTTCTTCTGCTTCTTTCTTCTTGTTCTTTGTCTTTGTCTCTTCTTTGTCTCTCTTCTTCTTTTTTGTCTTCTTCTTCTTCGCAATTCTTTCTTCTTTGGAATTCTTCTTCGGAATTCTTTCTTCTTTTTTTTGCAATTCTTCTTCTTCTTTCCTTCTTCTTTCTTCCTTCTTCTTCTTTCTTCTTTTTCTTCTTTCTTCTTTCTTTCTCCTCTTCTTTGCATTCATCTGCTTCTTCTTCGCAATTCTTCTTCTTCTTTTTCTTCTTCTTCTCTTCTTCTCATTTCTTCTTCTCTTCTTCCTCTTCTTCTTTTTCCTCTTCTTCTTCTTTTTCTTCTTCTTCTGTTTCTTCTGTTTCTTCTTCTTCATCTTCATCAGTGTTTTGTTTTGTGTGTCTCGTGCGTGCGTGCGTGTGGTGCGTGCGTGGTGCATGCGTGCGTGCATGCGTGCGTGCTGTGTGTGTGTGTGCATGCTGTATCTATGTAAGCATCATCAGTGTGTGTGTGGCTGTGTGCAGGACTGTATGTATATAACATCATCATCATCATGTGCGCATTGCATGCACATGTGCATGCGCGCAGTTACATTCATGTGTTTCATGTGTGCAGACTGGCTCAGCAGGCCCTGAGGAAGCAGAGGCTGCAGCTTCGCTGGGGGATGCTGAGGTCTGACCTGGCTGTGATCCAGAACGCCAAAGAGGTGACTGCCAACACCACAGGACGATCCTTCATGGTCAGTGCTGGGCTTTGGGGTTTGGGTTTGGGGTTTTGGGGGGATGGAGAGAGAATTATGAGGATTTTAGAATTTGGTTGGTGGGTGGGGGGGGGAGGGGGGTGTGGGAGAGGGGAAGGTGGGGGGGAGGGTGGGGAGGGAGGTTGGTAGGGTTGGGAGGGGGTGAAGGGGGATGGGGGGGTGGGGGGGTGAGGGAGGGGGGTGAAAGGGGGGAGGGGAGGGGGTGAAGGGGGCGGGGAGGGTGTGTGTGGGGGGTAGTTGGGTGGGTGTGGGTGTTTCTGGGTGTGGGTGTTTCTGGGTGTGGGTGTAGGTGGGTGGATGGGTGTTGTATGTGTGGTGTGTGTGTGTGTGGTGTGTGTGTGTGTCTGTCTGTCTGTCTGTCTGTCTGTCTGTCTGTCTGTCTGTCTGTCTGTGTACAGGAGAAGGGGAGGAGAGAGAGAGAGAGAGAGAGTGTCTGTCTGTCTGTCTGTCTGTCTGTCTGTCTGTCTGTCTGTTGTGGAGAGGGGGGGGGAGAGTGTGAGTGTGTGTGTGTGTGTGTGTGTGTGTGTGTGTGTGTGTGTGTGTGTGTGTGTGTGTGTGTGTGTGTGTGTTCCTAGTGGAAAGGTGTATACAGATAGATGCATGTTATATATAGTTGATTTTTATAGGAGAGAAAACTGAACCCATTTCAGAGAAAGAGTGGAGGTTGTTATATTATATATAATAGAGAGAGAGAGAGAGAGGAGAGAGAGAGAGAGAGAGAGAGAGAGAGAGAGAGAGAGAGTGGTGTGTGTGTGTGTGTGTGTGTGTGTGTGTGTTGTGTGTGTGTGTTGTGTGTTACTTTAATCTTGTCTTTTTCCTTTTCAGATGTAAAAGTAAGGGTAATTATTTGAGTTTTGGTATTTGCATGCCATGCATAGTTTGGTACCTGGGCATTCCCTTTGTATATACACATAAAATGCTTCTGTACTGATACCACTTTATCTTTCTTATTTTGTGTATAATCATGTAGTTTGTGTACGTGTCTGTATACATAAAATGCTTCTCTACTGATACTAGTTTAAACTGTCTTATTTTGTGTTATAATCATGTGGTTTGTGTCTTTGTGTATCTACAGCTGTTGTTGTCTTGTATATTGTGTCACACAACCACACACAAACCACACACACCACCAACACCACACACACACACACACCACACACATGTACGCAAGCACACACAACACACACACAACACACACACACCACACACAACACACACACACACACACACACACACACAACCAAGCACACACCACACACACACACACACAGAACACACACATCACAACACACACACACACACACACACATCACACACACACACACACACCACTCTCATTTGACAACAATTTTTCATGTATATGTAACTTAAAACCATTTTTAACAAACCATGGCTTTTGAGTACAACATTTTGCTTGTTCTGTAAAATTTATATATATATATATATATATTATAAAATTATTATGTACTCCCTGAATCCCATGAACTCTGTTGTTTGTGTATAGATGCGTGTATCACCCCTCTCCTCTCTTGCTCTTCCCAAGTCAGCTCCTCATTTTCACTAACACTCACTCACCTTGATGTCGAGAAATTCTGAAGTGACGATGTAGAGAAGAAACATGGGGCTGTAGGTCACTCTTAATGTAGTAGTAGGCATCCATCAGTCTCGGAAGACTATGGAGTTACGCTCTAGTCTTTAGAGCGCAAAGCCTGGGTAAGTAAGTATGGAGGGAAAACTTTTACCCATGCAGCAGACCCCCCCCCTCTCCATGCCACTGAAATGATCCATTGGAAAGGCAATGACTGATACGAATGGTTCCAGTACTGTCGCAGGAGCCGCCAGAACGTTGCCATACACAGCCCTGAGCCACCCTGGGACTCCAACTCCCTGGTTTTTTCCTCAGGGATGGTGTCTAAACACGACACTTTTGTGCATGCTGTTTTCTTTTTATAATTTTGTCATCCGCTCCTACCGGCACACGGTGGCCTGCTCTTCCGAAAGGCAGAACGGGATTTTAACATGTGCACAAGATGTTCTGCGTGCGTTCGCATATGGGGCCTCGGTTTATAGTCTCATCCGAATGACTCTGACATTCAGTTTGATTTTGGGGGGTTGTAGGTTACTCTTAATGTAAAGAATATGAAATACAAAACAGGTGGTGGTTTGTGGAGAGAGAAACAAAATTACTGGTTGGTTGTGTTGATTTCATAAAGCAGGAGACATGATCTTAAACAACTTTTAGGGGGGTTATCCCTAGTGGTTTTAGTCACTAGGTATATGTTTTATGGGAGTGGATGACAACAAAATAAAAATTAAAAAACAGCATGCACACAGCTGTTGTGTTTAGACACCATCCCTAGGGAAAAATCGGGGAGTTGGAGTCCCCAGGGCAATTCGGGGCTGAATATGGCAACGTTCTGGTGGCTCCTGCGACGGCATTGGAACCATTCGTATCGGCGATTGCCTTTCCAATGGACCATTCAGGCAATATGGAGGGGGGGGGGGGGGGGGGGTCTGCTGCATGGGTAACAGCATGCGCTCCATACTTACTTACCCAGGCTCTGCACTCTAGAGCACAACTCCATAGTCTTATGAGACTGATGGATGCCTACGATATGTCTTAATGGCTGGTAGAAGGTGTTTGCCTGGGCAATAAGAGGAGAGAAGGGTTTGTGTCAGCTGACTGCTTCCTCACTGAAAATGTTGGCTTTGGGGAAAAGGGTTTGTAGAATTTATCTGTGCAATGTGTTGCATGAAGGCTCTGTTGGGTTTCTGGTTTGTTTTGTTTGTTGTTTGTGTTGTTGTTGTGTTTTTTTGGGGTTTTGTTTGTTTTTGTTTTTTGCTTTACAGCTTGTTTGAAATGAAGAGTGTGCATGGAAAATGCATGAGGGAACTGGAAAATATTCAGATGGTTGAGGGTAAATCATGCGAGTGCATAGTTTTGTGTCAGTTCATACGATATTACTCAGTATATTAGAATGTTAATCAATACATTGTGAAACTGTATAAATGTTCTGAATCAAGAGATACGGTCTTACCCACTCTTTTCATTTGGTTGAGCAGGCTGTAAAAGCGTTATTGGGGGGGGGGGGTATAATCAGGAAAGCTGTTAGGAAAATAATTATTGATGTGACTGTTCAAACCCTTGACCATAATTATGACCATGAACCCAGGCCAAGGTCAAGTCGATAGATCAATGATACTTTTGGAACATGCAGAAGTTACACAAGGAAGTGCTGTGTATGAACAAACAAAATTAGACAGTATGTACATTCTTTCCTGTGATACCAATTCAGAAGCTGAACTGGGACAGTAAAGTTTAAAAAAAAAAAATTTTTTTTTTTTTTTGGGGGGGGTATAGTACAGTTGTGTTTCTTACTTTCATAACTACTTTTCCCCTGTGAGGATGCTGGGGGGCCTGTCAGTATAAATAGCATCCCCACATTCTGGACACTCTGTGCTAGAAATTTCCTCTTTTCTATCACACCCTTTGTTCCTGCCTTGTTCACTTTTCTTCCAGTCACCCCCCTCCCTTGATTTTCTGCCTTCTTGGTCCATTCTCCCTGCCCTTTTTTTTCCAGAAAGATTTAAGAAAATAACAAATCTCTCTCATGCCAAAGTCAGATATGCTGGGCCTGACTTGTCATGCGCTTAATGGCAGCATGACCCATTTTGCTCATTATAACAGACAACAATAGCTGCTGTCAGATAATTTGACAAAGAAGAATAAGAAGAATGATTATTATGACAAAATTGTGACATCAGGTCAGGTGATTACAGCACTAATTATGTCAGTCAGTATGTTAGTTTGAACCACCCTCATTTTTCCATGATGCTAACTCATCTGATCTTCTTTTCATTAATGTCTAACAGATTTCCATCATATTCATGTATCTGCTATTTTTCGCTATAGAATGTTTGAAATGGGTAATAATGATCTCATCTCTCCCAGTTTATTTGTAGTTTTTTGTGTGTTCATGGATACTTTTCTTCCTGTACCAGTTCTGTTCTGTTGGCTCCCTTTTGTGTTGCTTGCTTTTCTTGCATGTATCGTTTTCCTCTTACTGTTATTATCCTTCAGAGAATCTGTGTACGCTCCTAGTCATGTAACAGTGGTTAAGTCTGACGATGTAATTTTGTAGAGAAGTATAGAATTAGGTCTAACTGTACTGCATATCTTATGATGAAAAACGGAAATACAAAAAACTGAATCATCTGGACTGACTGACATAGCAGTAAATGGGTGAATTATGTTAGACATTTATCTTTCTTATTAATTAAAGAGAGTACTTGTAACTGTATTTGAATTATTTTAGACTTTCATCTTTATCATTATCAAAGGCAGTACTTGTAACTGATGTCACTATTTACTTCACATATTCTGATGGGTGCTAAAGTGCTACCAACAGCACAGAAATATGATCAGATCGGCATTTCGGCTGCTAAAACAGGGCCAGTAAACCCTCTGGTTTCCATGGTGCTCACAGGCACACCTGATGTTATGTGTTTACAATGCAGACATTTTGAAATATGACAGAAGAAACCTAGATGTGTGAAGCTTTGCAAGGAAAAAACAACACTTTTAAAGTTTGCATGCCTGGTATCACAATACTAAGTGAATGGCAAATCTTTTTTTCTTTAAAAATTTTTTTTTTTTTTTTTATCTGCCTGTTGTTTTTGTTGTCATGTTCAGCTTGGGTTTTGCCCTGTGCAGACTCCGTCATCCATGCGCTCTGTGCCTGACGACATCCTGAGGAATTTCAAAACACACACCCAGGGCTCCTGAGAACAGACCTCAGCCCAAACACCTGCAGGGGAGATTGGAAATCGTGACAGTGTGTGTGTGTGTGTGTGTCCTCATCTTCTTCAGGACTAGTGCACGTTTCTCAGCTTTTACACCAGCTTGGCCACTGTGCTATCAGGGTGGACTTTGTTTACTGTCAGGGTGGACTTTGTTTACTGTCAGGGTGGACTTTGTTTACTGTCAGGGTGGACTTTGTTTACTGTCAGGGTGGACTTTGTTTACTGTCAGGGTGGACTTTGTTTACTGTCAGGGTGGACTTTGTTTACTGTCAGGGTGGACTTTGTTTACTGTCAGGTGGACTTTGTTTACTGTCAGGTGGACTTTGTTTACTGTCAGGGTGGACTTTGTTTACTGTCAGGGTGGACTTTGTTTACTGTCAGGGTGGACTTTGTTTACTGTCAGGGCGGACTTTGTTTACTGTCAGGGCGGACTTTGTTTACTGTCAGGGCGGACTTTGTTTACTGTCAGGGTGGACTTTGTTTACTGTCAGGGTGGACTTTGTTTACTGTCAGGGCGGACTTTGTTTACTGTCAGGGCGGACTTTGTTTACTGTCAGGGCGGACTTTGTTTACTGTCAGGGGACTTTGTTTACTGTCAGGCGGACTTTGTATACTGTCAGGGTGGACTTTGTATACTGTCAGGGTGGACTTTGTTTACTGTCAGGGTGGACTTTGTTTACTGTCAGGTGGACTTTGTTTACTGTCAGGGTGGACTTTGTTTACTGTCAGGGTGGACTTTGTTTACTGTCAGGGTGGACTTTGTTTACTGTCAGGGTGGACTTGTTAACTAACAGGATTCAAAATGCAGCTGTGATATATTTTTTTTATTTCATGACATTTCTTGGAAGCTTTGAAAGGAAAAACACTTTTTTTAAAGTTTGCATGCCTGGTATCACAATACGAAGTGAATGGCGAATCTTATTCTTCTTTTTTTTTTTTAACTAACAGGATTCAAAATACAGCTGTGATATATATATTTTTTTTTACTTTCGTGACATTGCTTGACTTTAAACTCTCTGAAAACTCATTCCTTGAGCATGGAGGATGGATGGGATCCAGTTATAAATGCACTGGTGTGATTCCAAAGTTTATGTACATGTTCAGATTTTTTGTCTCCTTCCTATCCCTGCCATTCCCGTTGTGAGAGCAACTGCCGAATAACAATTCTAGTGTTGGTATAAGGAAGGGTTTGTGTACAGTGAACAAAACTTGTACCTTTTTACAAAAAAAAAAAGAAGGAAATTATCATCTTTGAAAGAACGTTGTAGATATTTATCCAATATTTCAGTTGTGCAGCTGAGACATTGGATATTTCACCTAAAGCTGAGATGGACAGACAAGAGATCACAGTTCTTTGTGGTTTTTTGCTGAACTTGTAAATTGCCTATGAAATATGTATATACTTTTGACAGTTGTTCTGTGTGTCAGTTTTATTCTGTGTGAAGATTAAAAAATATACTGGCCTATACTGGCCCTCTTGGTGCAGTGGTTAGCACCTTGTGCTATGGACTGGAAGGTTATAGGTTCGAATCACATGAGGCATAGGGATTTTACAGACTCTAGCCAGCTCCTACCCAGAGTGAGTTTGCTGTGGGCTTAGTGGGAAGACTGGAACCACACAGTTAAGCTTCATCCACTTATACGATTTTGAGAGTGTTGCTCAAACTACCTGACCAACACTGCAGGTGTCTGTATCTCTTGGGCCTGGCTGACACCATAATATAATATGATAGTAAGACTAGAATACAACCCTGTCATGTAGTCTCAAAGCACATGCACTTCCATAGCAGCATTATCACATTATCCTCATTGTCACTGATCCTCACGCAATAAAATAACATTGATTCAGTGGCCCCAGTTGCTCTGGTCTCATGGTGACCTCACTTTGGTTTCCCCATACATTTCTGTGCCTGTGGTGAATTCGTATCAAAGCCTTCCAGAATTGGGGATTCATGGGTCATTGGAGGATGCTCTGGTGGTTGCCCCCCCCCCCCCCCCCCCCCCCCCCTGGGTGTCTCACTCAGTCTGGCTCCGTGACTGAGTCTATACTGTCGTCATTAGAAGGCCTAGTAGGTGGTGTCCTGTGTATGATACCTCAGAACAGGCACCACTGACCACACAGCAGCAGTGCAGGGCCCCTCTGGCTGGTGGCCACATAGCAGCCCACAGCTGTCAGTTTGCCCCACTTTTGGCTCCTCTCAGCTGCTAATTATTCCATCCCACCCCAGCCCAGCTTTGGCCAGCTGGTGCCATTTATTTATAGCAGGAGCTGACCACACATGGACTAGGTAAAAGGAAGGAGTGTGCTAAATTTAGCACTCTTGACTAGACCTTACTGAGTGATATTGGATTTGTGCACTGTGAGCCTTACATTGATAGGGTCCCTGTGGACTTCAGGCCCAAGGACGAAAAACAACAAATCTGGGTAAGGATGGGACAGAGAGACCTAGAATGAGCAGCTGGGGAACAGTGCAACAAGAATACCACAGAAAATGAGGCAGCAAAAAAAACCCAAAACAAATTGAAATTGAAAAAGTTCAGGATTATAATGGCAGTTCTATACTGCTTGTATTTCTGCACTATTCCTTGTGATTTTTTTTTTTTACTGTAGAAAGGCATGGCCATCTTCTTCAATTAAATGGCCAGACGTATTTCATTAGCTCAGCCCTCACACACCCATGTCAG
Organism: Stramonita haemastoma; assembly: GCA_030674155.1. Lineage (NCBI taxonomy): Eukaryota > Metazoa > Mollusca > Gastropoda > Neogastropoda > Muricidae > Stramonita > Stramonita haemastoma. The sequence goes on from CM060334.1 coordinate 46,491,047, forward strand.
AGGTATTTGCTACAGGCTGTACATGTGTTTTATTATTTATTTATTCTTTTTATTTTTTATTTCCAGGATAATGGAATAAGCACTCATGTGGGTTTGTTTTTTTTTTACATCCAGTCTCCGTGTGTATGCAGTTTAGTAAATTTTGTCATCTGTTCCAACTGGCGAACACAAAGGCCTACTCTTCTGAAAAGCGGAATGGGTTTCAATGTATGCGCAAGATGTTCTGCATGTGTTTGCACACAGGGCCTTGGTTTATTGTCTCATCCAAAGGACTTTTGGGAACAGTGGAGTCAGCACTGATGTTGACTCCAGGGGAAAAATCCCCTCGAACGGGAATCGAACTCGGGTCATCAAATTGCCAGCGAAATGTTCTGACCACTAGGCTACCCCTCTCCCATACTATCCCATCTCACATACGATAACCAGTTTCTGCTTGGTCTCTACTTTGGATGTCTCATGGATAACATTTCTCTGTAGTACAGTGACACTTGAGTGTGGCCTTCATGGTTAACTATAAATGACAAACAGATAAATAGAGAAGAACCCCCCCCCCCAAGAAAAAACCACCATGCAACATGCCAGCATTTTTTACATGAGCATTCAGTCAGTAAAAGAAAAAAACCCCAGTCAATTCACTGTAGGGACATGTTCATCACAGTTTTATTTCATTCATCATCAGGTATAGGGACATGCTATTATGACTATAATTTTTTTTTTTTTTTAACCTTTATCTTAAAAACATATATCAAGTCACAAACATAAGATGTTCAGGCTGTGCACACACAAACACATGCACTCTCTCATCTCTTTCACACACACACAAACACATACCACTATAAACTGAGGTACATTTTCTTGTTTCCTAAAAATTATTCAGACTCTAATAAATGCAGACTTCTATTACAAAAACCAAAAAAAACATGTCCTCTCTTACAATCTGCACCACTTGTCCACAACTGTTTCTGACTCAGAGCAGACGCACACAGAAAGGAACATCAGACACATGCCTTTCAAACCAGCAAAACATCAGGCACACCATCAGTCCACCACAAGAGTCGCTGTCCATTCAACATTTTCTTATTTTGTTGAACATATCCGCATCAGCTGAAAAGGATTTTTGTTGCTCAAGAAGATCAGCTCTTTCTTCCCTTCTTCTGTTCGAGCTGAAACAAAGAGACCAATCCAATCCAATCCAATCCAATCATGTTGTTTATAGCCCCGCCGACCACACAGGCCATATCAGGGTTGTCACATCGTGAAACAAAGAAACAAGGATCAACTTCAGTTTTTACTGTTCTAAGTTTTCAGTGAAATTAGGTGCAGGTAACAAAACAGAAATAATAAATTTAAATTGAACTATTTGACCACAATAAAGAAAAACTGCAATTTTCTCTGGTTGATCTTTATGGAAAAAAAAGAGGAGAATCTTTCACTGAATGATCTATCTTGTTTGAGCATAGAATATGAGTTATAAATCAGCCAATGAGAAATTATGATTCAGTCAGTGCAACACTGCTATTGTAAATGGCTGCTATATGTATAGAAGATCTCTAATACTCCTTTTATAATGCACTGTTTACAATTGTGGTCCAGTAAAAAAAAAAAAATTAAAAAAAAGCAAAAAGGGGGGCTGATTTGGAAAAGGATATCTTCAAACATAACAGTTTATTCCATGGAAAATTATTCACAAGTAAATCAAGCTTTTCTGAACTGTCTGCTGAAATTTTTTCTTTCTCAGCCAAATGAACAGATAGTTACATTTTCTACTATGCTTCTGCATTATCTGTCTCATGTACAAAACTTCCTGAGATCTTTGGCAGCAAGATCCCTGATAAACACACACATCTAAATGAGTTAACATCAGTGCCGACTCCACTCCCCCGAAAAGTCCTTTGGATGAGACTATAAACAGAGGTCCCGTGTGCAAACATCTTCCGCACACGTTAAGACCTGTTCCGTTTTTGAGAAGAGTAGGCCACTGTGTGCCGGTGGAAACAGATGACAGAACTGACAAAACTGCATACACATAGGGAATGGATGTAAATGTAAGTACACAAGTGCTTATTCCATTATCCTCAAAATCAAATAATAAATAAAATAAAAATTAAATAAAATGAAAAAGACAGATAAATCCAAACCTCCTTCATGCTGTAGCCAGTTGCGGTCCTGGTAGTACTCCAGGCAGCTGTGTGCCTCTTTCTCTGTGTAGTAGGGGACGTGCACAGGGATGAAGGGATCCATCCACTTGTATCCCTACACACACATACACATACAGGTAAAAAGCCCCAAGTAACATACACATTCATGTCAACATAGTCTCGCAATAGTACATCTGATATCATTCTGAATGAAGAGACCCGAGATGAAATAAAGCACATACTGGTCTGGGGGTGGTGGTGGGGGATAGCCTAGTGGTCAGAACATTGCGCTTGTAATTTGACGACTCAGGTTCGATTCCCGGTTGAGGGGATTTTTCCTCTGGAGTTAGGCATCAGTGCTGACTCCACTCCTCCCAAAAGTCTTTCGGATGAGACTGTAAATGGAGGCCCCGTGTGCGAACACATGCAGAGCATCTTGCGCACATGTTAAATCCTGTTCCGCTTTTCGTAAGAGTAGGCCATTGTGTGCCGGTGGGAACAGATGAAATTTACAAAACTGCATACACGGGGACTGAGTGTAAAAAAAGCATATGATTGCTTATTCCATTATCCTCGATATAAAAGAATAAATAAATAAATAATCATTCTGAATCAAGAAACCTGAGCTGAAATAAAGCACCTACTGGTCTAATATCACTCTGAATGAAGAGAGCTGGGATATATGAAAGCGCATAGTATAGCACAAGCACACACATGATAAACTTGGTTGAACACTTTGATTTGACCACAGCCACGCTGAAACACACACTTCTTTTCTATAATGTTTATTTCACGTACATAAGGGAGAAACGTGCACGCACACACGCATGCATGCACATGAACACACGCACACACACACACACATACAAACGCACACACAGTCTTCTGTGCGAAACTGAACTGTTAATGTTGTATGTCTTTATGACTATTTTGAAAGCAGTTAACAAAAGACTATCCCATGTCACATGTAATGCAGCATACTGATGCCTTTTCTTCTTTTTCATTTTGTGTCTTTTTCTTTTTCCTCTTAGTTCTGTACCAGGATTTGCCAGGATTGAATAATTGCCCCCCTTTTGTCCCGAACCCTGGGATTAGCAGGGATTTACACACAGTAGATTTCCATCACGCTGTGACCATCACTAATTGCTACCACATGCTAAAGCTCTATCAGGCTAGAGGTAGGAACCTTGCTGAAAGTCTGGAAGTAATTATCGCGGCTGGTATGTACTTTGGAGGAAAAGGCGAGGGAGCATGTGTGCCTGACCTGATTTCGTGATGACATGCGAAATCTAGGGGCAGTTTGTGTTCAGAGACACCGAATGGAAGAGGGTTAAAGCCTACTCCTGTCTTACCTCTTCCCCCAAGAGGTAGTGAGGGGTGTGATGTTCTCGGCGGTCTGGTTTGTTGGCAAAGGCGTCCACTGAGCACACCACAGCCCCGTGTGTCTGCGTGCACAGAGGAGCAGGGGGGAATTCAGTTAAACATAGTAGTATACAGATAGATCAACATTTCAATCATCAGTACACAAATCAGCATACAGATGACCATTTCACTGAAAAATCATCAGAACACAAATCAGCATCCAGATGACCATTTCACTGAAAAATCATCAGAACACAAACCAGCATACAGATCACTGCAAAAATCATCAGAACAAAAATCAGCATACAGATCAATGCTTCACTGAAAAATCAATCCATGAAAGCACAGACAAGAAGAAACAACACACAGCGGTCAGTTTCCCCCACTTGTGTGCCCTGTGAACACACCACCAAGACAATGTTTGGAAGACCTCCATTCTGTCTGCACAGCTGTCAGCTTCCCCCACTTTCAGCTCCTCTCAGCTGCTAATTATTCCATCTCATCTCATCCCAGATGGGGCCAGCTGGTGCTAATTACAGCCACAGCTGTCGGTATCCCCCACTTTCAGCTCCACTCAGCTGCTAATTATCCCATCCCAGCCCAGATGGGGCCAGGTGGAGCTATCTATAGCAGGAGCTGACCACACATGGACTAGGTAAAAAGAGGGAGTGTGCTAAATTTAGCATTCTTGACTAGGCCCTACAGAGTGATGTTGGATTTGTGCACTGTGGAGCAGGAACTGACCACATGTGGACTAGGTTAAAAGGAAAGCGCAGGCTAGATTCAGCTCTCTTGACTGAGTGGTGTTGGATTTGTGCACTGTGTCTGATGGTGTGTGCAATTTTCATGAACAAAGGAGCAAGGTTCATAGAAGATGAGAAACTGGAGAAATTTATCATCTGTACATAGTGTTAAACATGAACTCTTTATTCTTAACTTCATGATGCAGCACATTACACAGCTAGCGGAGGTTTGGATATTGATCTCATTTTCTAACAAATCAGAGAATACAATTTTAGGAAGACATGCTACATACTTCTGTCTCTCACTCACACACACACAAACATGCACGCACGCACGCACACACAAACACGCACGCACACACACAAACACACACACACTCATACAAACACACACACACACACACACACACACACAAATACACACACACACACATACACACACTTGTACACAATCACTCAGTCTTACCCAAGTGGACTGCAGCATTTTCTTGTAATTGTGAACCAAAGAAATCTGGTCAGCCATTAGCTGCAACAGAAAGCATGAAATTGATATATATTTTTTTAATCCCAAGGTCTATGCATTAAACAAAAATAATCAAGAAATGCAGAGGCATTCTCCCAATACAAATCCCAGGTTGAATTCATGATTGATATACAAATATATTGATTGACACTGATATCAATTGATATACATATTTTTAATCCCAAGGTCTATGCATTAAGAAAAAAAATCAAGAAATGCAGAGGTATTCTCTCAATACAAATCCCTGGTTGAATTCATAAATACTGCAACTGCCAAGAGATTAAGCAATGACGGAGTAACTTACAATTTTATGCCCATTCTCATGACAGCAAATGGCTAGATTTTTTTTACATCTGTAACTAAATAGCAGAAAATGTTTTTCATGTTTTGGATAATCCATATAGCATAGAAAAGAGTTCACTTTTAAATTACTAATCTTCATGACAAAAGAAAAGTGTTGTCAGTTTTGAATAAAGACGCACACAACAGATCCAACATAATAAGATCATGTACACGTTTTCTGACGCCGCTTACCAACTGTCTTTCCGTGTCCTTTATTTTCGTCCGGGTCCAGAAAGCGTTGACACCATCCACAGCCACCAGCACTTTGATTCTGGAAGAAGCAGACATTATATACCAGTAGGTCAGTAACAGTTGGGGGGCGGGATAGCTCAGTGATCAGAGCGCTCGCTTTCCCCCAGTCAAGTTAAGCAGCATCAAGCGTGGTTACCAGTTGGATGGGTGACCGATTGCACGCCTTGGCTACAGTATAGTCCCCCAGTTCACCCAGCTGTCAATGGGTACCTGCCCTCTTTAGGGTCAGGGAAGGTAAAGCAGCAAGGGGAGGAGATGGGTACCGCCCTCAACATGTTGGACCCCTAGAGAAGCTGAGGTCTCTGATGCCTTGCTGACCACACAGGTTATGGGACACCACCTCAGTGACACCAGAGCATTTTCACTCCACAGGGCAAGTTGGCTTTGGTCATTCACATACTGACCGCTATGACCACTCTAAAACAAATCTGTTCCTAACACCTGTGTACTTTTAGACTGAAAAGAGACTTACAAGCAACAAAAAATAAAAACGAGATTAAGTGAAGTGTCTCAGTTAATCTCACAAATGTACAGACTACACACACACACACACACACACACACACACACACACTTTATCTCTCTCTCCCTCAAGTGGGAAAAGTTCCCAAACCCAAGAGCTGAACCGTGGAGCAATAAGTAGACTCCTCTACTTGACTTTCTTACTGTATACCTTTTAATTAACTGACTGATTCCTTCCTTCCTTCCTTCATGACAATCAGTAGAATACCAGCATGCACACAGGTGTCGCGTTTAGACACCATCTTTGAGGGGGGGAAAAAATAAAATAATGGGTAGGCACTGCACTTGTGGCGACGCGCTCTCTCTCCCAGGGGAGAGAGAGCAGCCCAAATTTCACGCAGGCAGAGAAATCGGCTGTGACATAGAGTGGTATAAAATAAAATAAAATAAAATAAATACTCAGCGTACTTACTTTTTGTCGGCAGCTTGAAGTCGCACCTCCCTCATGACAGCGCCCACACAGTCCGAGGCAAACTTCATCCGGTTCAGACCCTGTGGAACAGTCGGGGAAAAACTGAGAATCAAACAAAGTGTAAAACACCCACAGCGCGCACAGTGCACAAATCCAACATCACTCAGTAGGGCCTGGTCCTAAGTGCTAAATATAGCGCGCTCCTTCCTTTTACTTAGTCCGTGTGTGGTCAGTCAGCTCCTGCTATAAATAAATAGCACCAGCTGGCCACAGCTTAGCTGGGATGGGCTGGATTAATGAATTAGTAGTTGAGAGGAGCTGAAAGTGGGGGGGGACTGACAGCCGTGTGCGAAGAACCAACATCACTCAGCCAAGAGTGTTAAATTTACATATTTAGCGCATCCCTTTCTGTTTACCAAGTCTAAGTTATTTATATATTCAGCGCATCTCTTCCATTTACCAAGTCCAAGTGTGGTCAGCTCCTGCTATAAATCAGCACCACTTGGCCCCCAGCTAGGCTAGGATTTTATTTATTATTATTATTTTTTTTTTTTTTTTTTTTAATTCTTTTATTTCGAGGATAATGGAATAAAGCACTCTATGTGCTTTTTTACATCCAGTCCCCGTGTGTATGCAGTTTTGTAAATCTTGTCGTCTGTTCCCACCGGCACAAGATGGCCTACTCTTAAGAAAAGCGGAACAGGATTTATCGTGTGCGCACAAGATGTTTCGCGTGCGTTCGCACACGGGGCCTCGGTTTATAGACTCATCCGAAGGGACGGGATGGAGTGGATAGCAGCTGAGAGGAGCTGAAAGTAGGGGGAAACTGACAGGTGTGCACCACTCTCCATCACAGAACATTCACTACTGATAACTGAATAATAAAAAATAACACTTTGTTTCTTCACCTCTTTGTTATTTTCTGCAAGGAAAAACAATGTTCAAAGGTTTCAAAATCAAAGGAAAGAAACCTTGTTATTCTAGTACACCTGAACAAAACGACAATAACCTAGCTGCACTAGAAGCTTGTGCAGAAGCAAAAAACAAAACAAAAAAAAACAAAAAAAACTACATCTTGCTAAACAAACAATTCAGTCTTAATATTTTCAGAAAGTGACAACAGATGTGATCCCCTGTTTTTTTTAATTCACTTTATCACAATTCCTACACAGCAACTATTCAAAATACAAGACCAAGAACGCTGGCTTAACAAAAAAAAAAAAAAAAGACGAGGCATCTATAGGACTGTTCATAAAATGGCACAGTTTCAAACCCCCCCCCCACCCCTTTTTTTTTAAAACCCTCTTGCATTCGGATTCTCTGAACACAAACTGCCCTTAGATTTCGCATTCCATCACAACATCAGGTCAGGGACACATGCTCCCTCGCCTTTTCCTCCTTCTATTTACATACCAGCAGCTATAATTACTTCCAGACTCACAGCAGGCTCTGTGCTTCTAGCCTGATAGAGCTTCAGCATGTGGTAGCCATCAGTGATGGTCACTGCCTGATGGAAAACTACTGCATGTAAATCCTGGATCAGGATTCTGAGGGGGGATTCATTTAATCCTGAAATCCCGGGTATAATAAAGCAACCCAAAACCAGACAAGGGGAAGAAATATCAAAACTAAGCATAACAAAACGGACAACCACTTCCTTTCACTACTCTACCTCAGCTACACGTGTCATCATGATTACTTACAAATTCTACCAAGTCCATGAGGGAGCTCCCTTCCTCGGAGACCTCTCTTTTGGTCCAAACGTACTTCTTGCTGAGCTGGAAAATAGCAAACATAAAATCAGTCAATTGTGGAAGAAAAAAAAACCCCATCCATGAAAAGCTTTAAAATATGTCACAGCTCACTGTTAGGAAAGCTTTCTTGGTTTCTCTCCATTATATTTGTCCACATTGAAGAAAGTCAACTCCTATTTCAAAACACATAACAAAGAGAAAAAGCATAACTAATACAAAATTTTTCTCAGTCAAAGTTACATTTTTCTTTCCAGATGGTACAATGACTAAGCAATGATTTGCCTTTTTCATTAATTAAGTCATCTATCTAAGAGCAACATCATCACCTAGAAGGCTCTTAGTATGGTACATATAATACCAATACTCTCTTTTTTTTTTCAGCATATCATTTTATATCTATTTGTCTGTGCAAATCACAGAATGGATACCGTCAAATATTCATTTTCACTGAAGTTTTTTTTAAAGATTGCAGTAATGAAATAAGTGAAGATTCTTTTCCAGCAAAAAAAGATTTACCTCTTCTTTCTGAAACCAGAGTGGAACAATACTTCTGTAAACAGGTGCACACACACTTTGCTTGAACCCAAACAGCAGGAGCAACAACATGATAAAATACACATTTGACAAATCTGCAAAAATGCAAACAAAACCTGAACATCACATACTTTTCTACAGAACCTGTCACGCTTTTATATGGAGAAGATGGCACACTTCTGTATGGAGAAGATGGCACACTTCTTTATGGAGGAGATGGCACACTTCTCTATAGAAAAGATGGCACACTTCTCTATGAAGATGGCACACTTATCTACAAAGATGGCACACCTCTAATGCTATGGGGAAGCTGGCACACTTCTCTATGGAGAAGCTGGCACTTCTCTATGGAGAAGATGGCACACCTCTTTGAGAAGATGGCACACGCCTCTACGGAGAAGATGGCACGCTTCTTTATGGAGAAGATGGCACACCTCTGTGGAGAAAATGACACACCTCTAAGGAGAAAATGGCACACTTCTATGGGGAAGATGGCAGCCTTCTCTATGTATAAAGATGATGGCACACTTCTCTATGCAGAAGATGGCACACCTCTCTATGTACAAAGATGATGGCACACTTCTCTACGCTTACCCGGATGTCCTGAAGCAGGTGGGAATTCTGTGAGCGGAAGCCGACAAGCCACTCGGCTGCATCCACCGGCAGATCGACGCGTTCCGGTTTGTAAGGGGAGGGGGAGGATTCGTGGAACCGACAGTTCCAGTCACAGGCTGCAACAGACGCCATGACCACCTCTGGAATCAGCTAGAGACACTCCTCCACCCCTGAGAATGGATACCCCCACAACACAGAGAGAGAGAGAGAGAGAGAGAGAGAGAGAGGGAGAGGGAGGGAGGGAGGGAGGGAGGGAGGGAGAGAGAGAGAGAGAGAGAGAGAGAGAGAGAGAGAGAGAGAGAGAGAGAGAGAGAGAGAGAGAGAGAGAGAGAGAGATAGAGAGAGAGAGAGAGAGAGAGAGATTTATTCTTTTACATCGAGGATAACAGAATAAGCAATCATGTGCTTTTTTTTCATCCGGTCCCCGTGTGTATGCAGTTTTGTAAATATTGTCATCTGTTCCCACCGGCACACGATGGCCTACTCTTACGAAAAGCGGAACAGGATTTAACGTGTGCGCAAGATGTTCTGCGTGCGTTTGCACATGGGGCCTCGGTTTAAAGTCTCATCTGAAGGACTTTTGGGGAGAGTGGAGTCAGCACTGATGTTAACTGCAGGAGAAAAATTTCCTCGACCGGACTCGAACCTGGGTCGTCAAATTGCCAGCGCAATGTTCTGACCACTAGGCTATCCGTCCCCCTAAAGAGAGAGAGAGAGAGAGAGAGAGAGAGAGAGAGAGAGAGAGAGAGAGAGAGAGAGAGAGAGAGAGAGAGAGAGAGAGAGAGAGAGAGAGAGAGAGAGAGAGAACAGACAGACAGAGACAGACAGACAGACAGAGACAGACAGACAGACAGACAGACAGACAACCAAACATGACTAAACACATGAAATGCATCATCAATGCGGGCACGTTTCGCACTACTTACGCCAAGGAGCATGCAGGATGACCCACTGATTGCGGGCACAGTAATGGATGATGTGAGCCATCGTCATGGTTTTGCCGCTACCAGTGTTACCATCTAGACAGTCTGTTAAGGATTTCAATCAATCGTGGGACTTCATATCTTCTCACACACGCACGCACGCACACATGTACGCACGCACGCACACATACCAACACACACACACACACACACCACTCAGACACACACACACACAAAATCCATCCTACATTTAAAAATCATTACCATAAAAGTAAAAAGATTAATAAATAAAATGGTTCCAGAGCATTAGAGAATACCACTGCAAAGCTGACACTTTTTCAGGAATAATTGCTACTGAGACAATATACTTCTAAAACTACAAACTAGGTTAGGATAAAGCTTATCAAAGTAATTCTTTTCTACTGAGATCAATGCAGTTTCAAAGGTTGTGTTTCAACGCTCATGAGGACAATAAGATTGTGTAACAGCAACATACATTACGCAGCTGCAGAGTGATCTAAAAGTCAAAACAAAGTTGTTCTGTTATCATTCAAATGCTGTGGGAGTGTTCCACACCAATGTAAACATTTTAAAGTTCAGGCTTATTCTTTAATCTTTGGCGGTTTACAACAGCTGTGCACACTTGGTAACTAGCCTAAAAATGTAACCCTCTTAGTCCCGTAATGGGATTGAATAATTGCCCCCCCCCCCCCCCTCAAATCCCGAACCGGGATTTGCCGGGATTAACACACAGTTGATTTCCATCAGGCTGTGCTGTGATCGTCACTATTTTGCTACCACATGCCAAAGCTCTATCAGGCTAGAGGTAAAAACCCTGCTGAGAATCTCGAAGTAATTATAGCTGCTGGTAGACATGTACTTAGAAGGAGAAAAAGGCAAGCAAGCATGTGTGCCTGACCTGATTTCGTGATGGAATGCGAAACCTAGGGGCAGTTTGTGTCAAGAGAATCCGAATGCAAGAGGGTTAAGGGAAAACTCCTTATCAGTGATGGGCAGTACCTATGTTTCAACATATGACACACAATATAGCGACAAGTAAGCTAGCATGTGACACACGCTCTTGTTAGCATAGCCAGGATACACAGCAGAAACCTGGGAGCGCCATGGTCAAAATTCAAGTGCTTCAGACAGTCTATCACCTCCAACGCTGGCTTCCGTACCATGAAACAGGTTTCGTTGAAGGTCTTGGCCTGAAACACAGGAATAAAACTGCATTCAAGGATAAATCATTTATCCGGGGAACAGGATAGCTCAGTGGTCTAAGCGCTCGCTTCCCCCCAGTCAAGTTAAGCAGCGTCGGAGCGTGGTTGCCAATTGGATGGGGGACCGTTAGCGCACCTTGGCTTCAGTTCAGTTCCCCCAGTTCACCCAGCTGTAAAAAGGTACCTGCCCTCTTTAGGGTCAGGGAAGGTAAAGCAGCAAGGGAGAGGAGATGGGCGCCGCCCTCAACATGCCGGCCCCTAGAGAAGCTGAGGTCTCTGACATTTGACAAATTTCTGCAAATGTGTCTCAAATTTGGTGACACATGTTTAAAACTATTAGAGATTATCTTTCTGACTTTTGCTTGAAGTTAATTGTCTGAACTAAATGACTGTGGTGGGTGGAGAATCTAAACTGTATCCCAATCAACACACACAACACACACACACCACACACACACACACACCACACACACACGAGTTTGATTCCCGTTGGAGGGGATTTTTCCCCTGGAGTTAACATCAGTGCTGACTCCATTCTCCCTAAAAGTCTTTCGGATGAGACTGTAAACCGAGGCCCCGTGTGCGAACGCACGCAGAACATCTTGTGCACACATTAAATCCTGTTCTGCTTTTCGTAAGAGTAGGCCATCGTGTGCCGTGGGAACAGATGACAATATTTACACAACTGCATACACACGGGGACTGGATATTTAAAAAAAACACATGAGTGCTTATCCCATTATCCTCGATATAAAAGAATTAAAAAAACAAAACAAAAACAAACAAAACAAAAAAAACCCACCCACACACACACTCCTGTCAGTATCCGAAATTCTTGTTTGTGTGGCAGCATAATGCAAAACTAAAATTACAAGGCTGAACAGTGAAATAAATAAATATAAAACAAATGTTTTATTATCATAACAATCCCCCCAGCACAAAACTATCTTCCAAAACTTCTGCCCAAGGAGAACAGCTGCCTAAACACTTGTATCAAATCAGCATATATTTGAAGAAGTTTATCATCTATTATCGACTTGAGAAAACTTCTTGTGAAGAGAAAACTGTAAACAATGATAAAACAATAGTAAAATATTATCTTAATCAGCTGTTCTTTTAAATCACTTTATGAGTTAGCAAGCCCTGCCTGGCTGGATAATCAGTGGTCAGAGTGCTTGTTTCCCCCCAGTCAAGTTAAGCAGCATCGAGTGTGGTAACCAATTCGATGGGTAACTGTTTGCGCACCTTGGCTTCAGTACAGTCCCCCCAGTTCATCTATCTATCTATCCCTTAGTCTGGCAACCATGGGAGCACCCTGAAGACATAACAACCAGTTCCCTCCATTCCTCTCTCCATTCCTCCCCCCAGTTCAACCAGCTGTAAATGGGTACCTGCCCTCTTTAGGGTCAGGGAAGGTAAAGCAGTGAGGGAGAGGAGATGGGTGCTGCCCTCAGTATGCTGGTCCCCAGAGAAGCTGAGATCTTTGATGCCTTGCTCCCCTACGACCACAAAGGTTATGGGACACCTTTACCTTTAAGCCCTGCCTAATTGAAGCATTGACCAAACCATAACACTTTGTGTCAGCATTAAAATAAAAACACACTGTGAACGTCCTAGGAACAGCATACCTGGCGTGTGAAGTGAGTAGACAAGCCCTTTTGAAACAGCTGTTTGACTTCAGCCTCTGGCACTGTGTAGAATAAACCCTCCTGAGCAAGAGTCTGATTTGTCTGAAAAAGTAAAAGCCTTGATTTGATAGATCACCAGGCACCACCACAGCTTTTAAACTAATCACAAACCTAATACTTGTTCACACACACATGCACGCACGCATGCACGCACCGCGCGCGCGCATACACACACTCACTCACACACTCACTCACTCACTCACAAAATTTAAGAATCCACACAGGGACTGGATATAAAAGTGCACATGACTGCTTATACCATGATCCTAAAATAATAAATGAATACATAATGGAAGTGTTCACACACAATTTACATAAATAATCATGAAAAAATGCCATTTTTGGTCATTTTGTGCATCCACTCAATCATGCACATCACACATAAGTGACACATGGTGGATCTGTGGTCTAGAAGTAACACACCAGCCTAGAAAGCAAACAGTTCGGGTTCCAAGTGTGTGATGGTTGGGTTTGATCCCTGTTTGGGCCTGAAACTTTCCCCCATCCAATAGGCCGAGTGGGGTCTGGGTGCTAGTCTTTCAGATGAGACAATAAACTGAGATTCCATGTGCTACACATATTTGGTGCAAGTAGAAGAATCCACAGCAATAAAAAAAAAAAAAAAAAAAAAAAGTTGTCCCTGGCAAAATTCTCTAGCAAAAAAAAAAAAGCCACTTGATAGGGAAACAAAACACATGCAGAAAAAAAAAGGTGGCCCTGCCCTTGTACTTGTAGTGACACACTCTCCCCGTAGAGAGCAGGTTGAATTTCATGGACAGAAATCTGCCATGACTTTAAGTGGTATACAATATAGTACAATACAATACACATGTAATGCACAGTGTATAGGTCATAAATGATTTATTTCTGGTCTAAAACTTCTAAAAGTGTATTATATCACATGGGGAAAAAAATCAAAGACTTTTAAACTTTTAAGAGATATAATGGACAGAAGATAAGAAAAATTCTATTTAATTTAAATCCAAGTAAAAAAAACAAAAAAACAAAAGTTTTTAAAATAGGAATTTATATAAATTTTTTTAGCAAAACACACAACATCACTGGAGCATACTGACTGGGTTGTCTTCTTCCGTCCTGAAAACTGTCTGTATATTGACAACTTTCCGTTGTGCATCAGTTGCTGCCTGGAACTGTTCAGCAAGACCGGAGAGATGTCTGCATGGAGCAGCAGCGACTGTGGGTGCATGACACAGAGCTGAAGTTTCTGCCTGCCTGACTCTGTTCAGCATGCAAGGAAGTCTTGCTCTTATGCACCCTGAAACATTCAGTTTGGAGGTATTACAATACCTCATTCTCACCCATTTCTGTGTGTAGCTGTGTGTGTGTGTGTGTGTGTGTGTGTGTGTGTGTGTGTGGTGTGTGTGTGTGTGAGTGAGCGAGTGAGTGAGTGTGTGTGTGTTGTGTGTTTGAGTGTGTGTCTCTCACGTTGTGTGTGTGTGTGCGTGTGTGTGTGTGTGTGCGCACGGGCGCACGGGGGGGGGGGGGGGGGGGGGGTGTTCTATTAATCTCGACCTGCACTCATCAGCTGGTTAGAATTAGTTTTATTTTTAATAACTGACTGAAGGATAATATCAGTGCCATATTAGTGCCATATTCCGATTAAAATAATTTGGTGATACAGCCTGATAAAAAAAATCTTTATAAGGGTACAGCAGTACTGATGATACTTTTAAGTTGAACTCCATGACAATAATTACTGTGCTCAGCCTACATTGTGAGACTTTTTTCTTTTTGAATAAACAAAAAATTTATTTTTCGGGCATACGCCGTTACGGCAAGGGCATTTATCTGTTTCAACAACGACATAGGTCCATATGATGGCGATGATTGAAAGGCCACCAGATCCCCCCCCCCCCTTTTTTTTTTTTTTGCACAACAACTGTTTTGACTAGCCTAGACCTAAGCTAGGCCTAACCTACAGTTGGCAGTCGGCTTCAATGTGAAAGCTGTCTGCAGTCTGCACGGTTATGTTCATTTCGTGCCGAGACGGATGATCACCCACTATCGGCTTTCTTAAGTTGGACGAGTAAAACAAATGAAACAATACATGCAGCAAAAACTCCCATCACACGTACCAGGCGCCTGTCTCACGCCGATCATTTTGCCTAAACGGTGGGCAGCCTGACTGATGTCCTTAACTTTCATGGTTGCCACCATTTTGACCGTGTGATTTATGGGTAAAATATAATTTTCTAAAATTTTAAAAATTTTAGCATATTTCAGTATCTTATCTAATATTTTAGAGAATAAAAATAGTTTTGCAGGAAAATTTGCAATAAAACATAGTGGCAGGTGCACGATTAACATATGAATCGCACCAAAACATTCGACCATGAGCTCGAAAGGATCTGAAAGCTAAAATCCAAATTCTGTACCTTCAGTGTTGTTAACACAAAAAATACATCTCCCTTAAGATGCCTTCTCGTGCAATTTTATTATAGTTTAACCCCGTTTTTATGAAATACTTTACTTTTTCTCCCCAATTTTCTTTTTAGTGTAGTGTTGTTGTATCCATTCGAGTCTCAAATTTCTCGACGCCATTTTCCAGTGAATTGTCTTCTGCGATGGCGTATCCTAATGTGTTTGTATGTTGATTACGTTGTTCTCTTGGCTGCGTATTTCTCATTCTGAAATTGATTGGAAAGAGCAGCAAGTAAGTGCAACAACCGAAGTTTATTCTGTTATATCTATGTCGAAATATTGTGGTATTTCTTGGTACATGTTTGGATTTGGCGCGTAGAGGGCTGCGCCAGTACGAGTGTTGAGTGATAAAAATTTTCCCGTCTGCATTCCCAGCACTTAACTTCAGCACGCACCTTGAGACGCCATTTAGACTTCATTACCCACTCAATAAGCGGGTGCACTGTCTGGCGCCTTGACGCCGGCTACTGCATTGCAGATCATATAAGTATAGAATTGGGTCGGAAATCATTTTTAAAAGCAGAAACAAATAGTAAAGGGAAAATAGCACAAGTGACTGAGTGACTCACACTAACTACAGACTCACTCATCACTGCAAAAAGTTCTCGCTTCGATTCTCCTTAGGTTTTCATAACCACCAATCAGGCCTGCTTCCATCACACCGTGTAGGCCTCTAGGCCTAAATGAGCGGGGTGAGGCAAGGGAGTGCAGTCGTGGAAAATCCCAGAAGTGACGTTTGGCATGCCACCTATTTAGTATTTGGCATCTCTTGACTGCCAGAACCTGAAACCTGACATCAAATTAGCCATGTGGCCTCCTAACTTGGCATCAGAAGCACATGGCCTCATGCACACTAGAAAAATAAAAGCGTCTTAGCCTTTAAAAATTGCTTTGAACACACTTCTAGATCTAAAGATGTTCTGTGCAATACACTATACAGTTCAACTTGTTGCCCATTACAAAACATACAGGCCATTTTCCAGTAGTTCATTTTCATTGAAAAATGTAAATAAAATAATGACTAATGCAAAAGAAAAGTATGTGGAGTATCTGCATGGGATTATACATGTATCATTTGATGATTTGCATCAGTTATGTTGGAGACATAAAAGGTGTTTAATGTGTTTTTGGTGGACGAGTGAGTGAACCAGTACATGTGGTATTTGTTATGTGATACTCTGTGTGTGTGTGTGTGTGTGTGTGTGTAGCTGTAAGGGAAGCAGTGCTTCAAAATAAAATGTGTGTGATTGTATGATAGAGAGACACTGTGTAAAGATCCATATTAAAATTACCCAACAAGTAGTATAAGAAATGGGGGTTTGTATACATGTTTTATTGATAAAAGCTATTTTTAAAGAAAACAACAAAAAGATGCACCATCTAAGACATCTTCAAATTTAGCTGTAGATTATTAGATTGTTGAATAAGTAAAGTTCATTTTTCAAGCTATTTTTCTGTAAGCGCAAGTTCTAAACACTTTCCCAAGAATTGTTTTGTTGTTTGTTTATTGTTGTTGTTTGGGAAGGGGGGGGGGGGGCTATATATAAAATATGCATTGTACTGTTGTAAGTTAACACAAAAAAACTTTCCGAAAAGGGGGGTGGGTGGGGGTAGGGTTATTAATGAATCACATTAAGTGTGAAAAGGTATTCTTCTCTATGAGTTTTGGTAATGTGTACACAATATGTATTGCATGATGGGATAACGTGCGACCACACAAGATTTCCAGGTTTAGTTTAGTCTTTAAAAATTATGGGTCAAAGTCCACAAAGTCAAAATGTCAAAAGAAGTCCTTTTAAAGTTCAGACTGACTCACCTCAGCTGTAGTGTAGCTTTCAGAACCTGAACTTTCAGATTACCAACAGATCTCACAGTTCTATATTAATTTAGTTTTATGCTCTAGCCAATATCGTATTTTGCTCTACAAGTAGAACCCACCAGCAGAGGCATTAAAAAAACTATTTTAGAAGAAATGTCATCACAATTTTATAAACTGAAAAAAAAAAATCAGCCAGTTTTAAGGCATTTCATACTGAAGACCAAATTACCAAAGTTAAAGTATAAAGTTGCAGGCTTGACATTATTCAAAAAAAAATTGATCTGAAGAAGAGGAATTTTGTGTTAACGGAATAGGCATGTTTACCTTGAATAAATCCATGTACAGACAGATCAGTAGACTGTAGAGTTGTGGTACAGTGTATGCCCCCATTTTACCATCAAATCACCAGTTCAGTTAAGCATTCTAGCCACTAGGTTATTCAGCATCCTGCTCCCAACAATATTTGAGGTTGTGTTTTTTAAAGAGGACACATTGACAGTTTTAGGAGTTGAAAAGTTCTTTGAGCTCACCAAGTGTGTTTGTTTGTTGTTACAGGTCGAATCCAGAAATTATCTGAAGACATTGGGTGAAGAAGAGGACTTCATCGAAGGGGGGAGGGGAAGTCATGAATACAGGTGATCCATCTTTTGATGAAGAAAATTCTCAGAGCTGCTGCAGCGACTCGTCCTCCATTCCATCCTCTTTTTCTGACTGCGAAGTCGTCCCCTTTTTGGACCATCCATTTTCTGTTCAGAACAGTTCGTTCAGTCATGATCTGAGGTGGCTGATACAACAGGACAGATCTGAACCGGTACTCCCCAGTGTCGAGGATGGAAACAGCCTGCCTCTGCCTCTTGGAGCCTCCTTGAATCCAAGTCACTTGCCAGGTGTCGATACAGAGACAAGTCTGCGTGAATCCGTGAAGCTTGCTCCTTTTGAAAGAGACCTGCTACGTCTGACTGAGGAAGACCTGCTTGCGTCGTCAAGTGCATCAGATCAGCTTGAGTTGGTAAGAGGCAGTGTTGTTCAAGACTGTTTGGCATCCTCAGGTCCTTTCTAATTATATTTTTTTAGTTTTTATTCATTATTATTCATGAAATGATACATGTACCACTGGATAAACATTTGCAAATCCAGTTCCAGATTTTCATTGAAGAGCGCTTGCTGATTAGCTGTAAATATTATATAGGCAAAGATAGAAATCTAACATATTGCATTTCTAGGCAGTTGATTTTGCTGGCAGCCTGTTGTATCATTGTTTGAAAACTTTGTTACAGTTTGTACATTTTGCATTGTTGTAATAAACTGACAAAGTTTCTCTAAAGTTTAGGAAAAGAGACCCCTTCTGAAACTGTTGGAATAAGTGTATTGCTCTTTCTAATAGGAAAAGTCCCTATTAATATCACAGCCACAGCAAAGCCGGCCTTTTGAATACAGTTTTGCCACTAACTGTCGAGATTATCCAATTAAACATTCTTGATTGTTGTTGCTTTTGCTATTTAGATGTTTTGTGCTAAAGTTATTTATTTATCCAGTCATTGCAGAATATTGCATCGGAACCATCAGATTTGTTTGCCATGAAATCAGAATGAGTAACATTATAGCATTGCCATTTTCAGGGTTAGCAACAAAGATCAGTGCAACTGGTGTTCCACACTCATGGCTTAATGTTTTTTTTCTAGTGATTTAAAATGTATTTTTATGGATACAGACTTGAGACAAAAAGTTATCGTTGTTCACTGTTTTACTTTTGGTATTCACCTATGGCTGTTTCATTTCAAAGCATAGCACCCTGTTCTTTCTTGACATTTTTTGTCAGGAGATCAAAAGTTTGCTCCTTTTTCCATTAAAAGGGAGTTTGAATTTTGGGGGGCCCAGTTGTCCGACCTCCACTTTTTCAGGAGTCTAGCCCTCCACCCGAACCCACCCTCACCAAATTCCATTTTTAGATTGGACAGTCTGCAGAAATCGATCAACTTATGAAGAAAAAGTATACTATTTTGTTCATTGTGGTTGTATTTATTGGTCAGAAAGATCTACTTTTTAAGAGATGATAATACTCTAGATTTTAATTGTAGAGTGAAATAGCTGATATATGGCAATAACAAGTTGACATGTATCTCAATCTGATTGGATGCTGAAGTCAAATAATGCTTATTAATACTGGTGGCTAACCATAGTGAAAAAGAAAAAACAAATATGGGAAGTAGGAAGGGGGATGCACACATGTCCAAACTCAAGTTAGCAACTTTTTTTTTCTGCGCTGTGGATTTCACATTGCTTTTACACAAAATTCATGAAACCTTTGAATTGATTTTTTTTTTAATCATGCAAACTAGGAAAAATTTTTTTTATATAAAGCATTTAAAATTGTGACATTGATTATGTAAGTTTTGAAGATATATTAAATAAAGCAAGTGAGAAGGGTATTTTTCAAACTTGCCTTTTCAACTCTTACAAGACAACTAGTGATAGATTTTTATGCAAACTGATTGATTAATTTACACATATCACACAGGCAAGTTTTATTTTTAATGCACATACTGTTTGAAGTCAGACTACTAGTACTGGGGGGGGGGGGGGGGGGGGGGCACATTTTGGCTGAAGAAGCAGTTTGGAATCATTCTGGCAGTGATACTTTTAGCTGCTGTGTACAGCAATTCTTGTGACAAGCACATATAAACCTTATATCCTCAATATGACAGAAGATGCAAGAGCACACTCTCCCAAGCCTGATGTTAGCTTTTTCTAGTACCATAGAAGAAAAATATAGAAGAAGAATTAAACGAAATGAAGTTTTTAAAGCAACTATTTAGTTTTCCGCTTGCTCTAACAGATTTTAACCAAGTAAATGTCTCGACATAAGCCATTCAGGTGACATATCAGCTTCACAGCTTTTATCCTCCCTCATGTTTCATGCAATAAAGAAAAAAAAGTGACGGGGTTGATATTCATGAATGAAATGGGTGCAAGATATCACTTTCTCAGTGTCTTTGTGTTTGTTGTCATAAAAAGGATTGACCCCATTCACTGCTTGCTCTGTGTCGTATCATGATGTCAGTTTTGGTTTTATATGAGCTCATGTTTCAGCTTAGCATTTTGTCAGAAAAGATTTGATAAACTACTCTGAATCAGTAAATATTACACTTTTACAGATCTATCCATTCCCTTAGAGACTGTTTACACTGTGTAGTTCAGATGTCAGCTTCATTTCAGTTTTCATAGAGGGAATCACCCTCTCCTCCCAACCCCTCCACCCCCACCATCAGTTTTACCTCCACAGCATTAAATCAGCCGGTAGTTACCAGTTCAGTATTATCTCCACACACTTCATTATGGACAACCCTAATAGATTTATGGGTTGAGCCAGGTCTAGTGACATGATTACTGATTGTTTCTGTTTAACCAGTGTGACAGAGTGGTCATTGATTGGTGATGGTATTCACCCTTGGCTTCCCTATGGCTTTGGGGAGCATGGTTTAAATCTACCCATTCACCATCAGTTTGTTACTGTGTTAGAAGACAAAGTAGTTGTGTGGTTTTCTTTTTTTTTTTTTTTAATTCAGGTAGGGGAAAATATATGCTTTATCAATGAGCTACAACAGAGATGATATTAAAATATATTTTTCCGTGGCTCGCAAAAATACCAAAGGGCAACAACTCTGTGGCAGTTAATGGGTTAATTAAGAGATGATGGCACAACCTTGTATTTCATTACTGATATCTGGTAGGGTTTTTTTTTTTTGGTTGGAGGGGGGAGGGGTTGTTAAACCTCAAAGTGGGAAAAGAACACTTGTGTATTTTTAGCATAATGTAGTCATATTTACTGGATGTAAAAAGATGCTTTTGCTATGCATACTAATATCATTCCTTTTGCCTAAAGTTGAATTTTTATGTTTTTGTTTTTTTTTGGGGGGGGGGGGGGGGGGGGGCGTTGTTGGGGTTTTTTTTGTGTTTTTTTTTAAACTTAAATTCTGATTTTATGTGTTTTGTTTTTTTAGAAAATGTTCTGGTTTTTTTTGTAAATCGTTTTTTCATTAAAAAACAAAACCCAAACAACAAATACAACACAGCAGCAAGCATCCCCCCCCCCCCCCCCCCCCCCCCCAAAAAAAAAAAAAAAAAAGAAAAAGAAAAACAACCCCCCCCCCAAAAAACAAAACATAATACCAGAATGAAAATGACTTCAACATGCTAGTTTGTATTGCCTATCAGTAATATTACCAAGATAAGAAAAAGAAAAAAAGAGGACAAAATATGATGCAGTGATAGCTTTGTCGATCAATAGTCTGTTCTCGGATCAAGAGTTTGTTCTCAAATGCAGGTCTGAGTATTTTTCATGCATTGATCAGTGGAAAAAGTAAAAGTTATAAATTATGTCTTCTGTTGAACTCTGTGTTGATGTGAGTTTAACATATCACTTGTTGATTGAAATGACCTACACATGAGAAAAATCCCGAGTTGTAAATTTATTGCTACAATTGTGGAGTGGCACTCCAATTTCAGCAGTCTTGGTGCTTTGCTATGCTGGTTGCTTGGTATTTTGCAAGTTTAAAGTAGTGATATTTTAATATAAAAATAAACTAGGAGTTGCAAACGACAATATCCAAGAAGGCAATGACAATATGAGCATGAAGAAAGTCGCAATGTTAGAAATCAAAACCTTTTGTTATTAAAAAACAAAAAAACCTCAAAAACTGGATTACTGATATTTTCCGTATGGTTTGTTTACAACAGCAGACATTACTAAGAGTTATGCAAGGCAAACATTTGTTGTGCCAACAATTTATTCTTACATTTATCAAGATGATTTTACTGAAACTATGATTTTATTCAACACATACCAAAGATAAAGCAAATGCACGCATACATGTGCACGCACGCACGCACGCACACGCACACACACACACACACACACACACACACACACACAACACACACCCACCTCCCTCTGCTCGGTTGTATGTAAGCTGTGTACCTATTCTAAGGAGAAATAATGACATAGGCCATTAACAACAGGATATCAACACAAAACAGGATATGGTATTAACTCGTTATTGGGTTTTAAACCTACAAAAGAACGGATTCTACACGAATCTCAGCAAGTGTTCTATGCACAATGATATTGCACGTGATGTGAAACAAGTAATGCTGTAATACCCAGAGTAACAAAGTAGTTATAATTATATATAAACATCACATTGGTAAAGACAGGCTTCCCATTTATTTGTATGAATGACATAGGCAGTTTAGAAATTAGAGGACCTTGTGTCAGTGATTAGATCTTGTGATTAAAACTGTGTTAAGTGCATCAAGAAATGAGTAGTTATGTGAACAGAACATAATAATTGTAGAGCTGTGTTGTCATTAGTGAGACACTAAGGCATCCAAAGTTCTTGTTAGCAAATTGATTTTGTTGTTTCAGGAGGAAGATATAAAGTAACATTGCTTGCTTTTGTTTCACAGATAGATGAGAAAGGTTCATTGAAGCAGTTTTATTGCAAGCAAGTAATAGCTTAGTCTTTTGTTAACAAATTGGAATACTTGTTTTTTTTGGGGGGGCAAGAAAGTGAGTGATCATTAGATCTTTTTTTTATGTAGGAGTTGGGGGCATTTGTGTTTGTTACATTGTGTGTTATGTAGAGTAGAGAAAACAGTTTGGATGATGTTGGTTTTAGACACTTAGTGCGGACTGTTTATTTCAGGGCTCGGTAATCCTTGACAGTGAACAGCCAGGGTCGTCTTCCAGCATGAGTCGTACTCTCCCATTCAAGATACGGGACAGAACAACTCAACTTGCCACACCAACGAACCGCCCACCCACTCCTGCTGAAGCTGGCCCCAGCACCAGGGATGTCCCTCTGGCTTACCCAAGTTGTCCACCAGCTGCCATCATTGCAAAATCTGATGATAGAAACGCAGATGAGGTTCGCAACAAATCCACCTTTGACCTGGCTGATTCTGTCAGCGCCGACCAGAGTGCTAGAGCTTCTTCTTCATCCGGAACGTGCTCAGAATCTGCGGAGGCAGAAGCGGTTGCAGGCACAGTTGTGAACCGCTATTCTGCTGTGGAAGAAGCAGAGGCGAGGCCGGAGCCCAGGTTGTCCCATGCCCAGCAGACAGCTTTCCCTATTCCACCACTGCCTGAGCATGCCGAGTCGTTGATGAGACACATTGAGTACTCTTTGTCAGTGCCGACAGTCTCCCCAGATAGTGGCATTTTTGCTAGCTCACCCTCTGGTAATGACTCGCCAGGCTCTGTGACATCAGTGACAGCGGGAGAGAGTGCCATTGAATCTCAGTCATCTTCCCATGTTCATGCACCAGCTCAGCAGAATGAAGGAAGAGAACCAAGGCAGCAAGAGACTGTGTCGCTCCCACCGCAGTCTCCACTTCCAGCAGTAGTCTCCAGAGAGGAGAAAAAAGCTGCAGGGGAAACGGAAACAGCCCATGAGCAAGGACCCACAGCTTGTGAGGAGCGAGTGTTCAAAAGTGTTTCTCAGCAGTTGGACGAGTTTATGGTAGAAAGAGTCATGTCAGAAATACCCAGTCCTTTCCGGGGTCCCTCCAGCGGAAGGAAGAAGCGGGGAAGGCCTCCCAAGAGAAACAAGTCACAGATGCTCCAGCACAAGAAAAGCACGCTGTACAGTGGCATGTACACTTCGGATCGTGCGTCCAGCTCAACAGCAGCGTCTGTGTCAGCAGACAGTGGTGGTGTTCAGGAGGCTGCAGCAGCGTCTCTACCTCCAGAGAATAATGCTCAGAAATGTGCGTCGGCAGCTGTGCCTGCAGATGGTCATATGCCGGCGTCTGTGTCTGAAAGAAGCACGGTGTCAGAGCCTGAGGCAGCATCTGTGGACAAGAACATTGCTCCAGAGGCTGAAGAGACATCTGTGCCCGCCCACAAAGACAATGTGTCTCACAGCGTAGTCTCAAAGAAGGCGGTGTTGTCGCAAGATGAGCAACCACACAAGGTCTCCCAAGAAGCAGCAGAAAAAGACTCAGACATGTTGGCTTGTAGTAAGCCTCCAGATGATGGCAGCAGCAACGTGGATACCTCAGATGCCAAAAGTACGGCTGAAAGAAAAGTAGATGCTGGTAAGGAAGCAGATAATACATCAGACAGCTCACACACTGTAAAGCGTGGGCGTGGCAGGCCAAAGGGCTCCAAAAATAAGCGTTTCTTTACCGTAGTGAAAAACAAGGTATGGAAAACTAGACTTGCTAAAGGACTTGTACCACCTCCACCAGTTCAAAAGACTAGAGGCAAACCTGGCCCTAAACCAGGCAGTAAAAGAGCCAAAAGAAATGATACATCAGCCACTCAAGGGGACAAAGTGAAAAAATCTGGTACTGAGTCTGTTGTGAAAACGCACACAAAGCCACAATCTGACAAAGGCAAAAGTCCAGTCAGGTCAGAGTCGGTGCATGTTAAATCTTCTTCAAGTAAGGGTAAATCCTCAACTGTTCATGCAGTAAGCAAAAGTGAATGTGTAGCAAAAGGAAAGAGGGGTCGAGGTAGACCACGAAAGCAACCCATTTCTAACATTTCTGGTAATTCAAATGAAAACAGTTGTCATAGTTCAATCAAATCAAAGTCAGTCGCATTAAATAAAGATGCGCTGATGCATGGTAAGCAGTTGTTACAAGACAAACCGAAATCTGAGACAGACAGTGAACTTGCTTCCCTTATTCAAAGTGTTCAGCATTCTATCCAGTCTCAGTTTCCGACTCGAGACATAGATGAGTCCAGTGAATTTGCCATGGATACAAACAATGACATCAGTGAAATTGAACCGTCCCTGCCACAGTCGAGTGTCAGGTCATCTATTTCTAGTAGGTTTAAGTCCCCTTTGAAAGGATCAAGGAAACTTCCCTCCAAGAAACCGAAAGTTCATGTTATGATGCGAAGGACAAAAAGAAGAAAGAAAAAGCGTCTTCAGAAAGAGAGTCCAAAGCCAGTCCCTGTGGCTTCTGCAAATCCTGTAGAAACAGAAGAAGAAACACAGACAAGCAGTTCTTTTCGTGATTTGTCTGAGCAAGAGAGTGGGATTCTTTCCACTGGCAATTTGTTTGGGCCATCCTGTAGCAAACCGCTAGGCTATTTCAGTCGGTACCGTCCATCCAAATTTCTGAAGCAGAGTTCGTTTAGATTGCACTCAAGTGCTTTAGGTAATGCTCTTAGTAGAAATGGAGATGATTCAAGTGATGATGATCGAGATGAAAGTGAAGGTCGCAAAAGAAAAAGGAAGAAGAAACTCTTGTACTTCAAAACTAAGCACAAAAACATTGTTGATCCTGCATTCATGGCAGAGCTTGGGTCCCTTGAGTCTAGTATGGGTGGGTTGACTATCTCAGAGCAAGCCTTTATTCGTGTCAAACCTGGAGAAGTGCCTTTGCCATCCATTTTCAAACTGACTATCATTGATGTGAAGAAAAAGAAAAAAGATAAACAGGTGCTAGAGCCTCCTCCTGTACCTGAGAAATCCAAAAAAGCAAAGGTTCGGAAGGATTCAAAAGAGCGCGAGCCATCAATGCCAGAACTTGTGAAAGAAAAGGCCAAAAATGTTCGCAAGAAAAGCTTGCCTGAAGACAACCATCCCCCCAATCTTGAAATCCAAGTTCCCAGAGACCAGTGCCTGCCTCCGAAGAAGCGTCACAAGATGATGTATGAAGCGGAGTCTACAGAAGAGCTTGTCACGTCGCCTCAAGAAACCACGCCTGTGCCAGAGAAACGCAAACCGGGCGACCACGGAAAAATCCTTTGCCTGGTAAGTATTGCAAATCTTTTATTAGGGGGTTTTGGGTTTGTTTTTTTTTATTGAAAGCATATTTTTACTGAAAAGGGGAAAGGATTAAAAAAAAAAAAAAAAAAAGAAAGAAAGAAAGCTGAAAAATGAATTAGCTAAGGGCAGTACAATCTATTTTTAGTATGTGTGAACACTAGGAATTTTAACATGCATGTCGTAGATTTGAAGTAATCTAAAAAAGGAATGGGGAGAGGGGGGTTGTATTGGAAATCAATAAGCCGTGGGGGTGGACAAAGTTATCATAAGTTTTATCTGTTATTTTTCCTGATAGCCTAATTTATTGGTGTGATAGGCTTACGAGCAGCAATTCTGAAGTAAACATCTTTTTTTTTGTCAAAAGATCTTTTTTCAAGTAAACTTTTATTTCCTGTTTTAGTGTGGTAGTCCTGGACAACAGTTTTCCAACTACTACTTATGGTACAACATTAAAATCAATAGTAACAAAGACATTGTAGAAACTTTTTTTTAGACTGCCAACTAATACCATGCCTTAATATGCATGCACCCAAAGAAACATCAAGTAAATACACTTCAGCTCAAGCATGTGAAGCCCATAGAACTTAGGTTGAGGCCACAGTCAGTAGTATTGTAAAACCTCCCACTCCACTAATCTTCAGTTTTACTTTTAGGTTCCTCAGTTAATCTGGAACAGGAAGTCCCTGGTCCCAGGGAAAATGAAGGCTTTACCTGGAGTTGTGCTCGAGCCCATTGTTCAGAAAAGCTTGTTGGCTTGACAGCAGTAGTACTAGCAGCCTGAAGAAGCATCTTGTGTAGACATGTAAGAACTTTATAGATCTATATTCTTTTAAAAAACAAAAAAACCCCCCCCCCCCCCCCCCCCCCCCACCAAGTTTCTTCTAGCACTTGAGTAATGATTAGGTTCATCACTGATACTATTGGTACTGATTGCTTATTAGACTAGAAGCCTACTCTGAAAAATGTGAAAACTTAAACAGGACTGTGAATTTGAAGGCTGTGCTAGTTTATGAAGCCACCAGAGCTATTTGCTCTGAAGTTTAGAGCCAACCATTGCCACCAAGTGTGACATTCTGTGCAGTGGCTAGGCTCTGTGACTGCCAGATGTCATTAATTTGATTTTTAAAAAAAAATTAACTTCACAACTGTGTCTGTAAACTTTTGCCTTATTCATTGCTAACCTGTTCCATGTTGTATCTTTTGCAAGATTATAACAAATACAATTTCTTTGAAATCCGTTATTTTCCTGTGCCCTCCACCACTGACCAGTAAGTGGCTCTGTTGGCTGATTGCTAGTTTGATGTGAACTTTTTTTTTTTTTTAATTAATTTTTTTTTTTTTTTATGTCTAGGCCAGGTTTATCAGGTCTTTTTTTTATGGGCGTGGCTATACATCAGTTTCGCTTTCATGGTGTTGATAACAAAATGAAAACCATGTTTTTTACTGGGAAAAGTATCATGTAAAATGGCATTTTTGGTATCTCTTTTATCTGAAATTTTTTTTATATCTTATTTCAGTGATAATGGAATAAGTACTCCTGTGCTTTTTTACATCCAATGATCCTGTCCCTGTGTGTGTACAGTTTTGTCAGTTTTGTAAATCCATTCCCACCGGTACACAATGGCCGCCTCTTCCAAAAAGCGGAACAGGATATGATGTGTGTGCAAGATGTTCTGCGTGCGTTCGCGCACAGGACATCCATTTATATTTTTTAGTTGGTGCTCTGTTTTTGGGTGTGTTTTTTTTGCCATTTGGTTAAAATTCTTCTATGGTAATAATAATAATAGCCTGCCCTAGGTGGGTTTCTTTTTTTTGTTTTTTAATAGTGGTAATAATTTTGATAGGTTAG
Source organism: Stramonita haemastoma (assembly GCA_030674155.1). Taxonomy (NCBI): domain Eukaryota; kingdom Metazoa; phylum Mollusca; class Gastropoda; order Neogastropoda; family Muricidae; genus Stramonita; species Stramonita haemastoma. The sequence continues at coordinate 46,518,973 of CM060334.1, forward strand.
GCCAGGGGTACGTCTTACAAACATCAAAACAGTCACTGGTTTTGTTAGATATTTAATGTATATCTTAACTTTGTGATGTTAATTTTATTTTCCAGAACGATAAGCATTCGCTAAATCATGTAAATGTCAATTTTACAAAAATCTTTTCATGAAATTTGAAAAATAAATCAGTCTTTAACTATTACTGGTATTAGAGCTTTAGGTGTTTTTGTTTGCAACTTTGTTTGTTTGTGTGTGTTTTAACTTTGATTTTGATTGATCAGATGTTTTAAGGGGGGGGGGGGGGGGGGGTATGAAATTAGGTGAAGCTTCACTTTTGGTTCTAAGACAGAAGCTGAAGCACACAGACTACTTCTGAATGTTTTTGATTTAGTGTTATATGTGAAGTGCAATATTGGAGGGATGTCACTGCAGTTGGCTTTCAATCCAAGATGGCTGACATTGATAACAGTTTGGAAACATTGTGAGACTTGTTAAAATATACAAAGCTGGATCGGATATCACTGTAAAACGCTTTTTATGCACAGAAAACTGTAAAACAGCATACTGAACTATCACACTTTAAAATAAATTTAATGCTAAAAATGTTTTTAAAATCTAAATCAGTTGCAAAAACTAAAAGCTGAGATCATCAGCCCAGACTAGAAATGGATTTAGCTTGTTGCTTAAGTTAAAAATATATCATTCAGAATAGTCAAAGTAAAATCTCTTTTTTTTAATGCTGCATTGTTCTCTAAGATTCAAGGGGTTGGTGCAGAAAAAAGAGGTGAAAAAGTAGCAGCTTAAGTTTTATTGTTATAACTTTAAGATAAACACATGCTTGGGTCAAGGTTTAAAACTCTGGTTTCGTAGTGATAACAATCTTTTACTGTTTCTTTCTTTCTTTCTTTTATTTTTTTACATTGTTTAGATTTGCTCAATATAAATTGATCATATTTTCAGTTTACTGTATCAAATATTTGTGTTAACTAATACTAGCGTTGTATGCTATTTCAGAGTCATCAAGCAGCAGTGAAAAAGCCGCCTGTTCTGACGGCAAGAGTGATGGCAACAAACCTGCCCTAGACAGACCCGTCATTATTTCCCATACCAGACTGTCCTTGAAGAAGAACCGTCACACCTCAGGAGGGATCGGCTCTGAGAAGACCCAGGCCTTTGCTCCGGCAGCGTCTTCCCAGGATGCCTCGCAGTCACCAGTATTAGCCTGTCCTCGCCACGCGCACCAAAGATCGTCATCATCATCAGATGCACCCGCCTCATGTGCAGAGTGTACCTTGTTAGTTCAGTCTCAACCAGAGCCTGAACCCCCCAAGTCCCACGCCAGACAGCAGAGTGCAAAAGACTGTAGTTCAAGTGCAGGTAGAGCATCGAAATCAAAACTGTCTCTGTTACGGAAACAGAGGTTGACTGTGAACCAGTCCTCCAGAAAGGGCAGTAGCAATAAAGTTGAGTCTCCAGATAGCTTGGCCTTGATATCTCCTTCCACTTCTCCCAGAAGTAGGACAAAAATGATTGCTGCGCGGTTGCCGAATGCTGAAGTTGTGATCAACCTTTTGCCCGAGTCGGCTGTATCGGCTGCAGCAAACACCCAGGTGGCAAGAACGTCGTTACACTTGCAGTGCAATACATCAAACTGTTCAGATAGTGGTGCTGAAGACGAGTCTGTGATAAGAAGTGTGTGTTCTGAGTTTGAACCGTTACCTTTGGAACATTGTTTGAAGCGCAAACGGACAGAGATTGATACACCGAACCGGAACAAAAGACGTTTACGGGACAGCTCATTAGGTTGTGAAGACAGTGCTCAGAAGTTGCCTGTGTCAGGTGTGAAGCGCAACAGTGACGATTCGCAGCCTCCAAGGAAACGCTACCAGAGGGTGGGACTCTACTCCGACTTTTACAAGGATGACGAGTGAGTCTTGTTTGTTTTTGTTTTTGTGGTGTGATGTGTGTGTGTGTGTGTTCAGATTATAAACTTTGAAAACGATATCTTACATATTGAAAGATAAGTCATTTTCAAAATGATGGAGAAGTTGGTACCTGCCCTTGTTTTTCCTCCACTCTTTATTTCCTCAATAACATATTGAAAGACAGATATTATTAGGTATTATGGTTAACGAGATATCGGTTAGGGGGGGGGGGGGGGGGGGGGGTTCAGGATGATGAAACAGATGTTGGTGTGTTTTTATTTGTTCTTTTCTGGCTCTACCAGCCCAGAGTTTGTTGACCTTGCAGACATTCTGCTGAACATGTAAACAGTGACAGGGTTCGCGATAACCGGTAATTGTCTGTATTTTATCGATTGTAAACAGGGAATACAGAAAACAGTGTTGATTCTAGGGTGCGCCCTTGCGGGATTCCTGCATTTTTTTCAACTTTGCCGCAAAATAATCAAACCAGTGCGCCCTAACGGACGCAAAAAAAACTGTGAATAGCGCATATTTGAACAAACAGTGCGCCCCCGCAACTGCTGTTTGTATAGTTTCAAAATAGCGCTACATGCGTTGGTCATTACGTTGATACCCCAGGGACAGCAAGATGCACTGATTAGCGCCTACAGTCGTCACAACCATCACAAAACGGCTGGTGTGACGTCATTTCCCTACTCATTTACGTCATTACGTCATTTTTCAAAGGAGCCGTGACTCCTGAAACAAGTGACGCATTGTGACGGAGATCGTTAGTGGTGTTAGTGGAAGAAGCCGCGCGTCCCAGCAGGGTTCAAAGCTGGTAGAGCTAAGAGCTTTCCAGGCAGTTTTTCAGATCTGGCTAGACAAGTAGCCCGTGCGTGGCAACAATAATGATGGTATAGGGTAGATTATCGGCTGGATATCAAAAATGACTTTGACCCCCCCCCCTCTCTCTCTCTCTCTCTCTCCCCCTCCCCCCCCTCTCTGCATGGGAAGAAAAAGACTTTGATATTGGATTTCACTTCTTTTCTCATCTAGATCTAGATCTCTCCTTAACAGAATCTCTCTCTCTCTCTCTCTCTCTCTCTCTCTCTCTCTCTCTCTCTCTCTCTCTCTCTCTCTCTCTCTCTCCCCCTCATGGGGAGGGGCAAGACTTTGATATTGGCTTTCACCTCTCTTCTCATCTAGATCTAGATCTCTCTCTAACTCTGAAAGTGGAAATACAAAATTGACTTTGACCCCTCCCCCCTTTCTCTCTGTCTCTGTCTCTGTCTCATTCTTTCTCTCTGCCACATGGGAGGAAAAGATAAGACTTAGATATTGGCTTTAACCCCTTTTCTCATCTAGATCTAAATCTAGTTCTCCCTCCAACTCTGAATGGAATTATACAAAATGGACTTTTGACATCCCTACCTCCCTCCCCCACCTCTCTCCTCTGTCTCTGTCTCATATGGTAAGGAGGGGGGGGGGGGGGGGGACTGAATTTGGCTCTTGCCTCTTTTTTTCATCAAGATCTAGCTCTCTCTCCAACTCAAAATGTGGAAATACAAATTTGACTTTGACTATCTCTCACCATCCTTCCCTCCCTCCTCCTCTCCCCCCCCCCCCTCTCTCTCTCTCTCTCTTTCCTGTGTAAGAAAATCATTTTACAGACCAGCTGCAATACATAAGGTGTATATTAAACCCTGTCTGCCTACATGCCATCCTGTTTATTTTGTTTCTCGTTCTTGAAAAATAGCAGATATCAGAGTTACTAACGGTATCATGAGCAAAATATACTACTTACTACTTGTCCCCTTTTTTATGAAGAGAAAAGCGGGGAGGGAGAAAAGGGGGGAGGGGGGCAAATGCCCCCTTTTTTTCATTTCAGGGGGCCCATGGGCCCCCTTTTTTGAAATCCTAGAATCAACACTGAGAAAATTTTTGAAGCAGCCGGTACCGCGTACCGATTCTGTTTGCCTGTGACCGATTAGATTTCCGTCTAAAAAAAAAAAGTCTGAAGTGACATTTTCTGACTGTCTGTCATGCGCCTGTACTGTGCTTACGCACCTACCCCTTTCCATCCTTCCAACGAACATCATAGGCGCCAGACTCATTAGCCAAGCACGCAGAACAGCAAGCTTTACTGTGAAAGAATAGAGCTTCGTGCTCTTCTCGGCATGACAGTGACTTCCATTCACAATGAGTAAATGGGGCCTAGATTTATTTATTCTTTAGCCTATTCTTTTAATCTTTTATATCGAGGATAATGGAATAAGCACTCCTGTGCTTTTTTACATCCTGTCCCCGTGTATATGCAGTTTCGTAAATGTCATCTGTTCCCACCAGCACACGATGGCCAGCTCTTATGAAAAGCGAAAAGCAGAGGGTCTATGACTATGAATTTGCGCGTTGCTTTGAGAGAGAAGAGTCGAAAACTAAATCTAAATTGAACAAAATATCTAGATGAGCGCTAAGCATAGAAACAAGAAAGAAGAATATAAGTCACACGAATGATGTCATGTAAAACAACAGACTGAAACAGACAATGACACAGGTGCTAGAAAAAAAATCCTATTTCCTGCGTGGCTTCATGCCCGAGAAGCGAGTGGCAGCAGCATGAGAGATTTGCTTCAATTTAGATTTAGTTTTGCTACTGAACAATTCCCCCCTCCCCCACCTCCTCACTGAATAGTTTCGTTTTGTTCACAGTACCTACCGGATTTTATTTTCTGGGGACCGATTTTGGGGGAGTTGGTCAAGATGTCTCTAAAATGGCAACTCGCAGTACTACCGGTTTAAAAAATCCTAGCGCGAACCCTGAGTGATGTAGTGTATCACATGAGTGCAAGCTAAATTTCCTTGCGAGTCTCTTGTGATCAGTGATGTCTTGGGGCTCTTTTGATATAAATTTATAAAGTGGTATTATTTTATTAATTTCTGAGGATTCATCCCATGCTTGCAAACTATATTAATCCCCCCCCCCCTCTCTCTCTCTCTCTCTCTCTCTCTCTCTCTCTCTCTCTCTCTCTCTCTCTCTCTCTCTCTCTCTCTCTCTTCTCTCTCTCTCTTTCTGGCAGCTATTAGAATTTTTTTGAGAAAAAAGAAATGTGATGAAAAATAGTTTGTGTTCAGTTTTCTTATCATCCTAGATTTGTGTCTGGAAAAAAATGGCCCACTTTGGGATGTGTTATTGAGAGAGTGAAAGGATCGAGTTGTCCAGGCTTTTTTTCTTTTTAATCTGGCATAATCAATGAAAAAATGACAACAAAACTGAACAGTTGTCAAGAAAAGAATGATAAACAGTTGACAATGAAAAGGGATGGAGGGCATCTAGAACATCATTGATTAAATAATTATCAAGCATGTTAGCTTAATTTAAACTGTCATGGTGATTGTACTCCTGATTGAGGTATTTTTTTTATAATGTATTTTTTTTTTTATAATCTTTTTAATTTAAGTTTATATGTCTGCTAGTGTTTCAAGTTTGTTTTGTTTTTTTAAATTCTTATTTTCTCTCTTTGGCTCAGTCTTTTTTTTCCCAAAGTCTTTTCTTTCAAATTTATTAACTTTTCTTTAATTGATAACTTTTTTCTCTTCTAAAATGCGTTCAGTTTTCGTCTATTTTGCTTTATTTACACATGGAATTAAGTAACACTGCGTTCCCTAGAAGCTGTGCTGCCAATTGCTGAAAGATAATTCAGTATGCCTGTTGTACAGCGCTGAAAAATGATTCACTACTAGTACTGTAAGCCTTGCTAATAAAAGCGCTAATAAGTTATTTGTCAGGACTGTGTCACTCCAGTTTTACTGCAGTGGAGGGTGTAGGCAATCAATACAAAAGCCAGAACAAGTTTGGCCTTGCAGAGGGCTGGGAGGCAGGCAGGCAGGCAGGCAGGCAGGCAATGTGTGTTCAATCAATAAGTAGAATATTTGTTGGCCAAGGTGCTAGGCTCACGACAGCCAGTTTGGGTTGGCTGTGGGGGGGGGGGGGGGATCACGACTGATCCTGCATCACAGGGCAGAAATGGAGAGATTGGTCAATGTTGAGCAATCGGATTTCCTAATGGAATTTTGTTGTCATTTGCGGCCATGCGTCTGTTTTGGTTTCAAAGCCAGCCTTGGATCAATGCCAGGCTGATGGTGGAAGGGATTGTGTGTGGTGTCACAGCTTGTGTGGCTGTCGCCAGTTCATCAGTTAATGGCCCGTTTTATTTGTTGCTCTGGTTTTTCTCCTTTTTTTGTTTTCCGTCTGCTCTTTTATTCGTTTTATTCCTGCGCTTCAGACTGTTTCCAGTGGGTTTTGTTATTGTTTGTGTAGAATGATAAAACTTGGGTTTCAGATCAAGTTGCTGTTAGTGTTATGCAGTGGCAGTAATAGATGAACTCTAGAAATTGTGTTAGTGTGGGAATCTTTTTTTCTTTTTTTTTAAGCTGAGACTGGGGACACTTAAAATCAATAAATTCTTTAGTTAAAAAAGTGATGTATTTAGTGAAAAAGTAATGTGTTATGCTTAGTTGTTTTTTTTTAAGTGATTCTTTGTAATAGTGATTTATTTTATTCTGTTTAAAAGTGATAACATGTAGATCTATTTTGTTTAGTGAAAAAGTAATTTTTTTGTTAAACTTCAGTTTTAAAGTGATGTATTTTGTTTAGTTTAATTTTAAGTGGTGTATTTTGTTTAATAAAACAAAAGTGATGTATTGTGTGTAGTTTAAAAGTGATGTAATTTGTTTAGTTTACAAGTGATGTAATTTGTTTGCTGTCAGTTCTTATTAAAAATCCAAAATGGTTTTAAAAAGTTGATTTTAACCTAAGCATGTGATTTGTTCCCCAAATACTAGAATTAGCCGAACATCTTTTGTCTGTATTGACTATTGCAGTATTGGTAATCTGTTTTAATTGTTCAATTGTTTTGTGCATGTATTTGTGTTTGCCCCATTCCCTCCCCCACCCCCTTTTCCCAACTTCCTAAAATATTGATTATAATTCAGAAATAAGTATTTTTCACTTTAGATTAACAATGGCAGACTGCTATGGGCAGAGATTTTTACTAAGTTATTGAGAAGCACGCAAAATTCACTATCTGACAGTGACACACATCTGTGGTAGGCACATGTGAGGGGGGGGGGGGGGGGGGGGGGGGGTTAATATCAAAACTTATGTAAAATGGCAACAGAGAAAGAAAGAATATCAAATGACTGTTTGACAGTATTTCAGTCACATAATAATTATTTGACACACATATTTTGTGACACACCTGTTAAGTGAGATGTTGGTCTTGAAATTTTCCCAAGCCATTGAGTTGATTGACATTTGTGGCATTCCACTACAGTCATAATGAGTCCCATTGCACCAGAAGTCAGTTTTTGGTTATTGACCTCAATTTTTAGTTATTTACTTTTTGACATGTTAATCTGCAATTAAAAAAAAAAAAAAAAAGAAAAGGCTATTCAATTCAAAATAAAGAACAACAACAATAACAACAAATTGAACAATTCTATGAAAATTTATTACAAATTGAAATGATAATCTATGGGGAAGTGACAGAATGAGAAATTGACAAGTTTAGCATCATAATAGGTACCAGTCAGAATGTATTTTTAAGCATGTTTTATAGCAGATGGAAACAAACTTGAGCCTTGATATTTCAGTACAAGGTTCTCAGGAGAATGGCGGTGGTTTTATATTAAGTCAAAATTAAAAAATTGTAATCCTAACCCCCACTTGCCTAAAAATTGTAAATTTATGGCTCTTAGTCCTCAGAAAAATGAGTCAGGTGCAAAATGACTCATTTCCTGGTGGAGTGTCACATTTGTGCTTTTGATAGATATACCACTTGTGTATTGTGGGAAAAAATATTCGTCAATCAATTTGTTGTGCAACATTTCAGTTGTCTTGACCTGAGTCAGATTGTTAAACAGGTAGACCTTTGTTCCATTCTTGGATAAATTTATTTATGCTGAGCCTGCAAATGGCTTCAGACATTGATTCAATGATTAAAAAAAAAAAAAACCTGCAATAGACTGGAAGCATTATTGCCTACCTTGCACATTATTTTCTCTTGCTTTTTTAACCAGTGGAGTTTTTTTACTTTTCAAAAACACAAACTACTAGTTGAAAGGTTGCCAAATCTCATGATCGTATGTCAGTTTTGCTAAGAAAAGGGTTGGGGGGGTTTTATTGTTGCAATCTATAGTATGTCAACTTGTAAACTTTCATATCTGTGAACAGTTGATTTAATTGACGTAGATATTGTGGGATGAACAAAACATTAGAAATAGAAGTGCTTTATCTGATGCACTGCTCAAAGTTTAATTTGATTACTGCATACCGCTAAAAATCAGTACATCAGGGTAAAATTTAGTATGGATTGTGTCGTCGTTATGCATTGCCATTGGCCAGAGTTGGGTTGTGTTTTTTAATGCTAGCATAGCATGAACTTAGAACTTATGAAAATTGGCAAAATTTCATTTTGGACTGTTGGAAATATTATTACTTATATTATCTGGTAAAATTTGGAGATCGTATATTGGGCAGGCCTGATGGGTACAGTGTATGTTAAATGAGAAAGAGAGAGATGAGTTTGTGCATGCACATATGTGATTGTGTGTGTGGGTGCACATATGGGCATGGATGTGTGGCTGTTGTTGTTGACACCCCTGCAGTGTTTCTATGTTCTATCAGTGCAGTATTACCTTTCCCTTCAGTTTCCTCAGAACTCTGAACTGTCCCTGCATTTCAGTAGCACTTAAGTCCTGCCTATAATATAGGCATTGTAAGAGACTCTTACATGCTGTATTTTATTCAATTTATCATAAATTCCTTTATAGGAGGCCTTCATTTATTTCAGATTTATTTTATGATTTATTGACCAGAGTACACATGCACGCTTACAGTGCCAAAAGTGGGGGAAAGCATCATGCATTCAAAATTGCAAATATAACATGATTATGTTTATTCTAAATAAAATTTGTGAACTGTTTGATCTCAAACAGCCTTGGGGAGGGGGGGTAAGATGGGTCCAGGTTGTTATGATTATTGTTGTTAATTACAATTTTTCTTGTTTTACTGTTAGTCATTATTCACATGCCTGGATATTTTTCATTCATTATAATAATATGAATAATGTTGGCATGGTTGCATATTTTCGTCTTTTTCTCTTGTTCATGTTATGGGTTTTTATTATGTTTTCTAGGGCTGGCTGAAAAAAGTCAGTTTTTATTCTATTTGAATCACCCTCATAAAACGAAATTTTATTCATTTGCACAAAGGTATTAGTAATTAATTATAATACAAGTTACAGCACTCTTAAATTACCTGTTGACATCATACAATATGATTATGGGAAAAGCTGTGTGTTTGCAGACCAAAAAAACGCAACGAAGCCGTGGTGAGAAACCAGCCTAAAGTGACGCACAGAAAAGATGACCTGGCACCCAGCCTCCTGCCACCTCCCATTCACTTTGGAAAACATTTCAGAGAAACTGTCATACCCTTTCAGTTGCCTTACGATATTTGGTGGCTCCACTCGCATGATTTGGTATGTATACAGATTTGGTTTTAATTTTCAGGGGGTTTTTAGTTGTTGTTTTTTTTTTTTGGGGGGGTGGGGTGTAGCATTGTTATTGAAGATGAATCTATTTTGTGTTTGTGTGTAGCTAGAATGGGTTTTTTCCTGAATAGCAAAAGTAGTGTGTGTTTGCTTTTTTTTCATGCAGTAATTTGTTATTGTGAATAACAGTGGCTATGTTCTCTCATATTTTCAAATGGTTACTTTGAAACTATACTGATAACAAAACAAAGTGAAGAGGTAGAAAACCTTAAGCAACAAACTTGCCAGCTAATTGATTATGATTGGAATGAAATTAGGGAATGTTTTTATCTGTAGAACTGTATTCATATTTATGTCTGGTGGGTAAATAACTTACTTTAAAAACTTAAATACTTATATGCTAAAAAAAAAAAAAAAAAAAAAAAAATTAATACTATTAATTTGCCATTTTATTCCGTGTGATACTGAAATTTCCTGTTTGACATAAACTTTAGTCTGATGATTCACCCCCACACCACCGCCTTTGTTTTCTAGTTCTGGTGGTGTAATATAAAGCAATACAGATGGTTTAGCTTGTTTCATAATTGTCAACATACAATGTTCTGTTATTAGATGTTGGTTAATGAAAGTGTTTTTTTCTGCAATTTTTTATCAGCTCCACAAGAAAGAAGCACTCAGGCCAAAGTTCAAGAAAATACGCAGCAGTAAGTATATTGAGTATATTATAACAGCTTATATAACTATTTATTCACACCATGTTCTCTTGTTACTTCTATATGCCTAACTTTGTATTGTAAAACGTCATGCTCTTATCCTTAGAGAATCAACTTTCCACAATAGAAGGGACACTAAATGAAAAGCGAGCGTGTGTCTTTGTAGGTTTAGGTCAGAGACTGGGTTATTTCATCTATCGTTCAGATCAATTTTACAGTTTTGGATGAAAATTTGAAAAATTCAGACTTAAATACATGTGTATTTATCTTTTCCAGTCATGGGAAACTCAGGACATGGCTTAGCCTTCTGCTAACAGTGTGCGTTTTGCTTTAGTGCTGGCCCCTAGAGAAGCTGAGGTCTCTGACGCCTCTTTCCTCTACGACCACAAAGGTTATGGGACACCTTTACCTTACAATGTTTTAGGGTAGTCTGCCAGGGTCCTCGTGTAGCATCGCATGTCCTGGTTTCTGTTTCCAGTGCATTTCTGTGTATAGACTCCCTGGTGACCCTTTGGAAAATGTTCACTATGAGGTAAAAACTATTAGTTACTCCTTGGGATATGAGAAGAGATGCTGAGCTTCCATTTCCAAAAGTGTAGGTTTTGAGATATAAAAGAAATGCTGTGTTTCCATTTCCAAAAGTGTGGACCCTTATTTTGGAAAATGTTTTTCCCCGTCTCCTGTTTGTTGGACAGTATTACTGAAAGTCTGCACCACAGTGACTTTTCTGTAAAATTGTTTGTTATATCTTATTCGCTTGTCTTATTTCATTTATAGAAAAGATGGTTTTTTCGCTGTCTTTTTCTTTTTCTATTTTCTTTTGCTTCACAAGCGCACATTGTTGTCAGTATTAGAGAGTACTAAAGATACAATTTGGGTGTTGACAGATGTGTACGTGGATGTGAAACCCAACACGCGGAAATTTGAACCTCATCCCTGCAACTGTAAAAAACCCTCCAACCCGGAGGAAAAGGGTTGTCTGGATGATTGTCTGAACAGGTGAGTCCGTGTTCTTCTTCTTTTAGGATTGTCTGAACAGGTAAGTTCATGCAAGATATAGTGCTACTCTTAAACTGAGTGATGTTGGATGCAAAATATAGCACTCTTAACGGAGTGATGTTGGATGCAAAATATAGCACTCTTAACTGAGTGATGTTGGATGCAAAATATAGCACTCTTAAACTGAGTGATGTTGGATGCAAAATATAGCACTCTTAACTTGAGTGATGTTGGATTTGTGAGCTGTGTACTGAATGTACCCCACACATACTGTCCTCCTGTGGTGCAGGCACAGCCATCAGTCGGTTTCCCCCACTTTCAGCTCCTCTCAGCAGCTAATTACCCAGCCCAGCTGTGGCCAGCTGGTACTATTTATAGCAGGAGCTGACCACATATGGACTAGGTAAAAGGAAAGGGTGTGCAAAATATAGCACTCTTAACTGAGTGATGTTGGATTTGTGTTTTCTTTTATTTTATTTGTATTCTTTAATATCGAGGATAATGGGATAAGCACCCGTGTGCTTTTTTACATCCAGGCCTCGTGTGTATTTAAAAGTTAAAGTCTGTCCCGAGCCATAAGGCTCATCAGGCCGGTGCTTATCCCGGTTTCTGTGGCGTTAAGCGACTGAGAGTCATAGACTCCCCCTGGATAGGACGCCAGTCTATCGCAGGATTAACCCCCAACACAAGGTTGGTACCCCTTTTACACCTGGGTGGGGTGAGAAAATAGCCGTAAAGTGCCTTTTCCAAGGGCACAACGCCATAGCGGAATAGCTGGGATCGAACCCGCAACCTTTAGATTACGAGTACAACACCCTAACCACTAGGCCACAGCGGCGGCTCCTCGTGTGTATGCAGTTTTGTAAATCTTGTCATCTGTTCCCACCGGCACACGATGGCCTACTCTTATGAAAAGCGGAACAGGATTGAACATGTGCGTAAGATGTTCTGTGTGCGTTTGCACCTGGGCCTTGGTTTATAGTATCATCCGAAGGACTTTGAGGAGAGTGGAGTCAGCACTGATGTTAACTCCAGGAGAAAAATCTCCTCGAACGGGAATCGAACCCGGGTCGTCAAATTGCGAGCGCAATGTTCTGACCACTAAGGTATCCTGTCCCCTGTGGTGTGTGTGTGTGTGTGTGTGTGTGTGTGTGGTGTGTGTGTGTGTGTGTGTGTGTGTGTGTGTGTGTGTGTGTGTGTGAGAGAGAGAGAGAGAGAGAGAGAAAGGGAGGGAGGGTGGGGACTAACCCATCATTAAAAACGCAATGTAAGGTGGTATATGTACCTGACCACACCTGACGCTACCTGTCCTGTGGTTTAGGGTGGTGTTCACGGAGTGCACCCCGGAGACGTGCCCGTGTGGAGACCAGTGCTCCAACCAGCGCATCCAGCGGCAGCAGCTACCCCCCAGCCTGGAGAAGTTCATCACCCAGGACAGAGGGTACGGCGTCCGCACCCTCGCTGCTGTCCCTGTTGGTATGTTCACCACGAAAGTTAACACAGTAGTACCGTAAAAATCCTTAGCATAAGCCCACCATCTAGCAAACACCCATCCCCCACTTAGGGCCAAAAGTTGTGCACAGGGGTAACTACCTAGCAAACGCCCACCCTGCTTTTTTCATAGAGACTATGCTACTAGGATTTGTGCAGACTGTTCTATAAGTAATCTTTTTCACTTTCTTTACCTTTTCGTATTTCTTTCCTTTTTTCTTATTCTTTGTCCCCTCTCCTCACTCCCACCCATCCCCAACAAAGTGAATTAATATTACGTCATGCTTTTTCCACTGACATCTTTTGTTAGTCAGTGACGTGCCGGTACTTTGACGACGTTTCCTAATGGCCGGAAGTTGGTTCTTGAATCAATCTGTGCCATTTTTGCAAAATGCCGAAGTGACAGTCTTACACTGTATCTTTCAAATTGAAAGCCCTCCAGTATCTGGATAATGAAGCAAGTGGGAATGGTTCGGAGTGTGCCCGTCAATTTTCTGTGGATAGGTCGTTTTCTACTAACACGACCTAACTTAATTACACGGTTGAGCACAAAAATTACTTTGTGCAAAGGGGTCTATCCCTAGCAAATGCCCACCCCCCAATTTTGCCCTAAATCTGTGCACAGGGGGGGTGGGCGTATGCTAGGGATTTTACGGTAGTAATAATAATAATAATACATGGAATTGGTATAACGCTATATCTTGTAAAAACAAATCAAAGCACTAGCAGTAGTAGTAGTCGTAGTAGTCTTCAGATTTAACGTCTTTCCACTATAAGTGATACCAGACGATCACAAGAAAAATTGGAGAGTGTGTGTGTTTGTGTTTGCGTGCATGTGTGTGAGTACATTCAAATTTGCTAAAACCATAAATTGTTATTGATTGCTTGTGTGATGTATAGGTCGAGTGCAAGCGCTTTGATTTGTTTTTACAAGATATAGCGCTATATAAATTCCATGTATTATTTTTTTTTTTTATCATAGTAAACAAATCAAATACGCTAAACATCATAAGTTAATGATAATGCAAAATTGATTAAAACAAAATACAACAAAAATTCAACAATTATAGTTAACAGAGTTTTCCATCACCTGTGTTGTCACGTCAGTTGTGTGAATATCACTGTTGGCCTGTGTCAGTTTACTGCAGAAAAGTGGTGGTGACTCTCTCCTGTTGCTGTCGGTACGTTCAGGATGAAATTTTCACACACACACACACACACACACACACACTTACACACCTACACACACACACTTACACACCTACACACACACCTACACACACACACACACTTACACACCTACACACACACACTTACACACACACACACACACACACACACTTACACACACACACACACACACACACACACACACACACACACACACACACACACACACACACACACACAGAAGGTCCACAATCTACCTGTCACATGTCACCCAAACTTTCCACTCGCTTTTCTGACCAAGAAACTCCTCCTAGTATTCGGAAAATTTCAATCTTTTTCTAGTAAAACACAGTTCCTTAGTAATATACACCACCATATAAAAACTACTGATAGTAGAGTCTTGAAATTTGACAGGAATGTTCATAAGTTGTCATAGTTTACTTTGCATCAAAATTTGACAGTCCTGCTTATATATGTCGTGTTGCTGTCCCCCTTTTTGTCACCAAATCAAGGTGACAACATGTTCACTTCATGCTGTTAGTAAAATAATATGCTCTAACATGCACATCATGCACTAGTATGAGTCAAAATTTAAAAAAAAATAGTGTCCTACCTACAGGCCCTCTGTAGGATTCCACGTCAGGGTAATCGATTGAATAATACACATCAAGATTGTCACCAAGTCCATTGTCTGGGATTGTACAGTTTTTCTACATACTAAAGAGAAATAAAAAATACGCAAACACGGTACATTATTTATTCACGGGATGGATTGCGTCGTGCCTTGAACTGGGCTTTGATGTCATTGAGAAAGGGCCTGATCTTGTAGAGAGGGTCGTACTGGGGGCTGTCACGTCCAGGTGTGTCACTTGTGTCTCTCAAATGAAAATATTGATTCAGCTTCAAAAATCTTGTTTTGGGCATGACAGTACTGATCCATGAGTGAGAAAACTTGGGGTCAGTGGGCCAGTACATATGTATTCTGGGCAGACGATTGATTCCCATCATTATCAGTATAGACAGGTAAGCCCTGATCTCCATAGGTGTTGTGTCTGTCCACAAAGGATCAGAAGCCACACCTCTAGCAGCGATCTTTTGTTTAGCATACTAATTTGTCTCATCTGCCGCACTACGAAAAAAAGTTGGGGAAACAAACAGAAAAAAATAATCCAGGGGCTTGGCACTGAGCAGTAGTGTGTGTACAGGGCCTGCAGGCAACTGAAAATCTTTCACTGCCAGCGCTGTGTGCGCCGCGCGCCACGTCGTCTGCAAATTTAGTAGTGGAATGTTGTCTTCAGGGTCACTTTCTACTGCATAATCCTCATCTATTTCATCCCTTCCTTCTTCAGTTTCAATTTCAACATCAGATTCTCTATTCTGTTGTCTTTCAATCTCCTCAACTTGACGCATAATTTCGTCAATTTCATCTTCTGGAAAATCTTCCCACATTTCATCTTCGTGCTTTGCCGCCATTCTTAACTATGAGAAAATGTGTGAATGAAAATGAGAGACGCTGACTAATTTCTTGAGAAGGGAAGGATGTGTTGTGCCAGAAATAGTACTGAAAAGCCATTGGGCTATCCTTACTATAGCGGGAAAAGTCACTCATGGTGTGTGTGAACTTGTTCATGCTCACAGCGTGATGGAAAATACCCACTGGCCGCGAGCGATTCTCGGCATGCTGCGGCACGATAAAATAAATGGGGCCTTTTCCGAAAAGCCCGCTGCGGCATTAGAAAATGGGAGAGGGTTAAGAGAAGACTTGCAGTAATTTAACTGTAAGCCTAAAAAGTTGTATAAGCTAGCAGGAAGTTTCACACCTGCAGTGAAACCTATTCTGCTTTTCAGAAGAGTAGGCCATTGTGTGGCGGTGAGAACAGATAACAAAATTTACGAAACTGCAAACGCAAAGGGGCTGGATGTAAAAAAAAATAAATAAATAAAATAAAAAAAAGCACACAAGTGCTTATCCATTATCCTTGACATAAAAAAATAAAATAACAATAAAATTCACACAACTGTTTTTACCTGTGGTTGTAGATTTTTTATTTGTCTTTAAAAATATTCATCTTTTTTTCCCCTATTTCTTGTTGACAGATCAGATAATTCTGGAGTACCTGGGAGAGGTGGTGAGTGAGCAGGAGTTCCGTCGTCGCATGACGGAAGAGTACGCGCACGACTCGCATCACTACTGCCTCAACATGGACGGTCGCACGGTCATCGATGGGTATCGCATGGGCAACTTGACACGCTTCGTCAACCACTCCTGTGAACCAAACTGTGAAATGCAAAAGTGGTAGGTACCTGCAGGCTAGAATAGTCTGTTTGGAAGGCATTTTGCATACAATAAAAATCAACACACTCTTTTACTCCCGCAGATTCGCACACACATGCACGTGCGCGCACACACTCACTCACTCACTCACTCACTCACCTTCCCTTTTTTTTAGTATTCCTTCAGAGATTGGCCAAAAAAAAAGGGCATACTTTATAAATGGAACTTGTAGGAGATATAAAAGTTGCTAGTTTCAAACATGTATTTGTTGCTTATACCTATGAAAATGCCTTTATCATTTATTGATGTGATGATGATGACAGTGTGGTGTGTATGTACCACATGGTATTGATGTGATGATGATGACAGTGTGGTGTGTATGTACCACATGGTATTGATGTGATGATGATGACAGTGTGGTGTGTATGTACCACATGGTATTGATGTGATGATGATGACAGTGTGGTGTGTATGTACCACATGGTATTGATGTGATGATGATGACAGTGTGGTGTGTGCAGGAATGTCGATGGGCTGTATGTACCACAGGGTATTGATGTGGTGATGATAGCAGTGTGCTGTGTGCAGGAATGTCAATGGGCTGTACCACATGGTATTGATGTGATGATAGCAGTGTGGTGTGTATATACCACATGGTATTGATGTGGTGATGATGGCAATGTGGTGTGTATATATACCACATGGTATTGATGTGGTGATGATGGCAATGTGGTGTGTATGTACCACATGGTATTGATGTGGTGATGATGGCAGTGTTGTGTGTGCAGGAATGTGAATGGGCTGTACCACATGGTGCTGAAGACCCTCAGGGAAATTAAGTCGTACGAGGAGATCACGTACGACTACAATTTCCATTCCTTCAATATGGAGGCGCAGGTGAGACCTGTGTGTGTGTGTGTGCTGGGTTTGTACTGTCCTTGAAAGTCCTTGAATTTTGGACCTCCCTTTTCAAGGCCTTGAAAGTCATCGAAAATCAGGCATATGCCTCCAGGTGCTTGAAAAGTACTTGAATTTTACTTTACTTACTAAAGACTAAGAAGGATAAGGAGAAAGAGAGAGAGATTGGCATAGTAAGATCAGGTATGGTACTCACTACAAATTTGTGGAAATTTTATAAAAGTAAAAAAAAAAAGAAGAAGAAAAAATAGGAGAAAAAAAGAAACCTACGAAAGGATGTCAAGGGAATTAACTCTTCCATGCCGGATAGTAATTACTTCCCTTCTCTGTTTAATGTCACAAGGCAATCCAAGCGTAGGTAGGCCTAACAAGAGAACTTTTTCTGTTGAAAGACCATGTGTACCAACAATGGGTGTCAAGTTTCATGATAGGGGTGAACTAGCAGCTCTAATATAAGGCAGAAAGGGAAGGGGGGGGGGGGGGGCTTTCACTGGCTGTTCCACTTTGGGTCAGAGAGCAATGGTTAAATACAACAGTCAGCAGGCCACCAGCCTCCCCTTTTTCATGGAGAGTTCCCCCCCCCCCCCCCCTCCCTCCCTCTCTCTCTCTCACTCACCCTCTCTGTCTGTCTTTCTGTCTGTCTCTGTCTCTCTCTCTCTCTCTCTCTCTCTCTCTCTCTCTCTCTCTCTCTCTCTCTCTCTCTCTCTCTCTCTCAGGACATCCAAGCAGGGAAGAAAACATTATCCAGCTTCTTCAGAAAATGAGAAGCAGAACAAGTGTACATAAACAGGCAGACGTAGACATCACTACATACACACATCCCCTTTTTTTAATTCTGCAGTTAGTTACTGGATGTTTATGTCCTCATTTCTCTCACCCACTGTTTTTGTTTGTCTGTCTGTCTGTCTGTCTGTCTGTCTGTCTGTCTGTCTGTCTGTCTGTCTCTCTCTCTCTCTCTCTCTCTCTCTCTCTCTCTCTCTCTCTCTCTCTCTCTCTCTCTCTTTCCGTGTTTTCCATTAACCATCATATAGTCATACACACAAACTTATGTTACAGCTTCCCAGAATAGATCTTTTTAAAACAAGTTTGACAATCATACTCTGGTGGTTTTTTTATGGAAGGTCTAAAGGTCTGAGTCTGTGTGTGTGTGTGTCTATTTCTCTCTCTCACACAAAATCCTTCGGATGAGACTTTAAACCGAGGCCCCGTGTGCGAACGCATGCAGAACATCTTTCGCACATGTTAAATCCTGTTCCGCTTTTCGTAAGAGTAGGCCATCATGTGCCGGTGGGAACAGATGACAAGATTTACAAAAACTGCATACACACAGGGACCGGATGAAAAAAAGCACATGATTGCTTATTCTGTTATCCTCAATATAAAAGAATAAATAAATAAATTAATAAAACACATACGCATGCCTCCACATTGCTCAAAATGGTGCCTAGAGAGGCCTCCAAATTGCCTTTAAAATGCTAAAAATAATTTTTGGCCAGGGGGCTTCGCCCCCCTGGACCCCCCAGTGGGGCTTT
>CM060334.1:46540012-46577512 GCA_030674155.1 Stramonita haemastoma
CATAAAGTGTGTTTAAAAATTTAAAATAAGAAAATTATGTAAAATTAGATAAGAAAAGAATGTGATTAAGGCAACAACTTTTCCTATTAGCAAATTCAGGGGAAAAATGTGGCGTATGCTGCATCCAAGCGAAACACATTACACTATTCATCCTTCCCTCACCGCTACACTGTCCCTCCTCCACCACAAACACCGGCCCCATCAGGACCATTCCAGCACACGGACAGTACCTACCTTACGGTTCAGTTCCCCCACACAACTGTAGCAGTGTCAAATCACTCTGTCCAAACCGATCCTCCCTTGTGTGGGTAGCGTCAGGCGAGCGCAGGAGAAGGTAGCCGGGCTTGAGGTCTCGTTGCTTCCCTTCCGGCCTTGCCGTGTCGCTCACTGCGTCCTGTTTCTTTGTCCTGTCCCGTCCCGTGCCGCTTTGCTTTTTGCCTGGCACTTCCCTGTCTTACTCAGTCAGTCAGTCAGTCAGCACGTAGTAGTGCACTCACTGCTCCAGCAGAGAGAGAGCGAGCGAGAGAGAGAGCAGAGGCAGCAGCAGGCTGAGTGCCCATGGTGGGAGGAGGTGGTAGAGTCTTGGTGACCCTCACGTTGTCTGTCTGCTGGTTTCCAGCATCTACAATTACACTGTTTTCTTCTTCTTCCTCCGCATGCACACAGTCGTTATATATATGCACATGCATGCACGCACGCACGCACGACTTTTTTGAATAGTTTAGTTCTAGTGTAGAAGAGTAGTTTGAAGGTGTTTTTGGTTTTATTTTGGATGGAACAGAGTGATTTTTTTTTTTGCTTTCTTTTTTTCAGTTAAGTTTCTTACGAGGCCAGAATAGCATGAGCCTTTTTTTTAGTTTTTTGGATGTATTTATTATTTCTTTTTAAAAGTTTTAAAGCAGTCAACGCAAAGTTGTCAGTGTTTGGTTCTGTGTAAGAAAAGAGATTAAAAAAATTTTTGTTTATATGGAAGAAATTTTTAAAAAATTTCATGTTATATTTTCAGAAATTGTTTTTTTTAAAATCTCTGGTAGTTATGGGACTCTGGTTACGCTTTCATGTTTTTAAATCCCCAGTTGACAAAACCAGATGGAACATTGTGTCGACAACTTCAGCACAAATTTGGACCATAGTCATAACAAACTACTTTTAAGGGGTGGGAGAGTCACGGTAAACACTTGTAGTATTCACCTTATAGAAAATAGATTGATCAACAGAAATCTTGCACATAAATCGGCATTTTTTGTTCTGCTGCTATCTGACCCAAAACTTGCTAAGAAGACCAAGATGACGGCTTGAAGAAGAGACCGCTAGGCTCTGCATGAGTCTGCATTCTTTTTAGGTCATTTTGTTGTGTTTTTAGAAGTGATTAAGACTTGTAATTGTTCTGGTTTGTTTTCAAGAAAGGTTTTATTCAAGTGATTGAGTTATTATGGTGAATTTTCAAGGAAGATTATATTCAACTGATTTGAGTTGTTATTGCTCTGATTAATTTTCAAGGAAGGTTATAGTCAAATGATTTAAGTTGTTACTGCTCTGGTGAATTTTCAAGGAACGTTATAGTCAAATGATTTGAGTTGTTATTGCTCTGGTTAATTTTCAAGGAAGGTTATAGTCAAATGATTTGAGTTGTTACTGCTCTGGTTAATTTTCAAGGAAGGGTATAGTCAAATGATTTGAGTTGTTACTGCTCTGGTGAATTCTCTAGGAATGTTATATTCAGACATCTGGGTCACAGACAAAGAACTTTGTGAGTTCGTTTTGAAAAACATTTTTTATTGCTTGAAAGATAGAGCTAACATTGGGTAATGCATTGAGGTTTTTTTTTTTCGTTTCTTTTTGTAACTGGTGCATTTTGGTGTATATATTGGAATGCCCTGCTTGCCTAATGTACAAAGCTTTTTCTCATTTTTCTTCTTTCTCTTTATTTGGATGTTCATGTATATTCCATAACAAAGAGAGCATTATTGTAATAGATTTCATACTTGGTAACCGGGCACTTGTCAGGTAAAAAAAAAAGGAGCTAGGAGGAGAGTGTTATGACTTTTCAGGATAAGAATTCTCACAGTATATTTTGCTTGACTAATTGCAACCTCTTCGGCTCTTGCTCTGCAGGTGATTGTAATGTTCATTTATGAAGGAGGAAAAGGTGTATTTGAGAAGGCAAAAAAAAAAATTATATAAAGAAAGAAAAAGCAAGGATTGCAGAAGAAGAAAAAAGAAAACCCTCAGATTTATTTTTTGGGGGGTAACAGACTGCAATATTGTAAGAGTATATATTATTGAAATCTTGACAAGGAAATTTATCAGATATGCCTATCTAATCACGAAGCTTTTATGGTGTTGGTGTTGTGTGAAAATTTCAGGAGTTTTATATGGGAAGGAGAGAAGAAAAAAAGACTTGAATTACTTTGCACACCACAGACTTGTATATAAAGTTCCTCACTTGTTCCTCAATAACTATTTTTTGTATGCCCAAGTGAAATCAGGGGCTATCATTTCTGCATTTCTTGTACCCTGTTCTGGGTTTCAGAGAGGGAGAGTAGGAAAATCTGGTCTTGGAAAGTAATAATTCTCATTGTTGATATGACAATGTCAATGTCATCTTTTGTTTAAAAAAAATATATCCCAGTCCATTTCCTTTATTTTTGAGATTGAAATTTAAGACTGAGTCATGTGTCATCAAAAAAAAAAAAATTTTAATAAAGAAAATTTTTTTTAAAAGAATAAATAAAGAAATTGTATGTTCAGTTTTGAAGAAACCCATTGACTTGGTGACAAGTTCAAGACAGAAAAAAGAGAAACAAAAGTGTTGGAACATATCAGTGTCAGTAATAATGGCTGAGTGAGCATGTAGGGGTTATGAACAGCTTAGTTTGTGAGAGAGTGAACTGAAGTTCTTGTCTTTCCTGAACTTTTAATGATGACCAAGACTTGTACTCTGTTAAAAAAAATAGATACTGGACTATGCCAACTAGGACTAATTAGGACACACGTTTGTTTTTTTTTAAGATTATTTGCTGTCTCTGTATTTTGTCAGTCGTACCGTCCTTTTAAGTTACTGTGCAGTCTGTGTTGTTTTATGTAGTTTCTTCTGACAGTGGCATAGCTACCATGTTCATTTT
Organism: Stramonita haemastoma; assembly: GCA_030674155.1. Lineage (NCBI taxonomy): Eukaryota > Metazoa > Mollusca > Gastropoda > Neogastropoda > Muricidae > Stramonita > Stramonita haemastoma. The sequence goes on from CM060334.1 coordinate 46,543,138, forward strand.
AGAAGAGTTTTTGTCACAGACTGTTGATGTATCAGAGTTAACATTTCAGTTTGGAAGAATGCCGCAGTAACGCCAGAAGTAAGAAAGAGAAAATGAAAGGAAAAGAAAATGCTTTCACCAGTACTCGTGTCACACCCTTCTTGCTTCAGCTACTGAAACTTTTATTCACACACTTCTGTGTAGACTTAGCTTTCATCAGTACTCGTGTCACACTTTTGCCTCAGTCACTGAAACTTATTTTATTCACACACTTCTGTGTAGACTTAGCTTTCATCAGTACTCGTGTCACACTTTTGCCTCAGTCACTGAAACTTATTTTATTCACACACTTCTGTGTAGACTTAGCTTTCATCAGTACTCGTGTCACACTTTTGCCTCAGTCACTGAAACTTATTTTATTCACACACTTCTGTGTAGACTTAGCTTTCATCAGTACTCGTGTCACACTTTTGCCTCAGTCACTGATACTTTATTCATACACTTCTGTATATAGACTTAGCTTCATTTTTTTTTTTTTTAACATAGATTTATAATACAGCAGTAAAACAGATTCATAAGTAACAATGTAAATCAATAAATGATCTACTATACTATACAATAATAAAGAAGCTGAAGTGCGGACACTAACACATCAGTCATATCACGTCGTTACGATTCTTATCTTTCTTTCCAGAAGCAGAGTCAGCCAGCAGAGGGCAGCATCAGTCGCCTGGTGTCTCCCAGCATGAAGCCGATGTCTCAGCGGGAGAGACAGTACGCCCGCAAGCACGCCATTTTCCTGGTCCGCAACATCGACAGAGCGCGTGGGGAGCGCAGCCAGGTGGAGGATACCCTGCAGGAGAAAACAGAGGAGCAGGCAACTCTGGAGAAAGGTAGTTGAGGAGTTGTGGGTGCTGGTTTGTTTAGGAGATTGGGTGGCTTGGTTTTGTTTTGTCTAGGAAATCGGTTGATTTACTTTGAAACGCGCTCGCACAATGCACGCGTGCACGCACACTCTGTCTCTCTCTGTCTCTCTGTCTGTCTCTCTCTCTCTCTCTCTCTATCTCTATCTCTCTCTCTCTCTCTCTCTCTCTATCTCTATCTCTTCCTCTTCCTCTCTCACACGCGCGCACGCACACACACACACACACACACACACACACACACACACACACACACACACACACACACACACACCATATACCACACTGCAACTCCTAGAACTGCTACAACTAACAAAATATCTGATATGCTGACAATAAAAAATAATAAAAAAAAGAATAGTGGTAAAAGTTGGGATAACTGCTGAGTTATATTTTATCCTGGATGACATAACTTGAACCCTCTCTTCAACTTTTTTTTTTTTTAAGTGTGGGTAAACCTTTTTCGAAAATAAGCTGAATATGTATTATAAAAAGGTAAAGGTGTCCCATAACCTGAATATGTATTATACTAACAATAAATGTCTGGTTTGTTTCAGTGCCCAATTTGCTGTCCATGAAAGATAGCATGAACGACAACAGATCTGTCAGAACAAGGTATGCTCTCTTTATTCACAGCTGATTTTTTTCTTCCTTCCTTTTCTTTTTCCCCACCCAAGTCTGTGTTGACAATACAGATAATGGGTTATCAACCAGTTTTAATTTTTCAACAGTTATTAAGCGTAGCATCCCCAGCCCATTACAGAGATAGTATAGCATTCATTATTTTCTTTAACCCTTTGCTTGGCACAACGCCCCAAAGCGCCCGACCCCTTCCTTGGGCACAACGCCCCAAAGCGCCCGGCACATGACCGTCACTTCAAAGCGATCATACATTCGAAATTCCCGCCAATCTCGCTTCAAATCTCGTGAATATAGAAGCCACGAGACTGCCCGCGAGACTTCCGCATGTTTATTACAAATGGCGGCGATTGGAGTGAGTTTGTTGCAAGTTTTGGAGGGGAAAAATCGCAAATTTTTCCAAGATGGATGCTATCTTCGAACCCGACATTTACGATCGTTTTTACAGCTTCCAGCCGAAAATATGACGCTGTGAGATGTGTATCTAGGCTCAAATATCGATGTAATCGATCCTAGTAGTGTGTGCACTTCTGAGTTTGTTGACTGAAGTGAGAGAGACGACTTTGACTACGGCGAAGTTCGAGACAAAAATCGATCGTCAAATCTAACACGGCCGATACGCGTTTTGAATTCTACTCTTAGATTTGGGGAAATCATCGCGGATTTCAAGTTCGGCAATGGTTCAGAACTTGATATATTTTGTTATTTGGTTGCTATTCGGGATTTTGATACGGTAGCGGCTCAAACTTAAACGTTAAGCTGATCGCGATCATCGGTAAACAAAAATGGCGATCGTCGGAATGTTCGATGTGTTCGTGCACCATTTATCAAAAAAACTATAAAACCAACAGTAGGTTGAAAATATCTTTTCTATAATTGTTTCTTAATGTTTTAGTCTTTATTTAATCAAAATCCATGCATGCATTCTAAAGTTATTGCAACGCTAACTATAACACACACAAACCAATCAATGACTTTGTGTGTTTATGCATTATAATTCTAAAAGAAAATAAAAATAATGACAAAAATTGGGTATTGGCAATTTCTTTATTCATTTCTGCATCTTGCTGTTTTTATTTCATCAAAATCCACCCGACCATTGTAGAGTTATTGCATGTTAAAAACATACACCCACTCACAAGCCATCCACCTCCATTTTCTCTGCCCGGCAGGAAGGTGACAATTGATTTTGCTGTACCAAGCAAAGGGTTAAAAAAAATTAAATTAAAAAAATATATATCAAAAGGACTAGCAAAAACAATACTGCAAGGCACTGTCCAAGGAGGAAGAAGAAGAGAGGCAAATCAAGGAAGAGATGGGAGGACAACATCAGTGAATGGACAGGCCTAGAACTCAACAAAACCCTGAGAAAGGCAGAACAGAGAGAGGAATGGAGGGAACTGGTTGCCAAGTCTTCTGGGTGCCCCCAGGGTCGCCAGACTAAGGAATAGATAGGTAGGTAGGTAGGTAGGACAGGACAAGAAGTAACTGACTCTGTTGTTAGATAGATAGAGATAGATAGAGAGAGAGATAAATAGATAGAACAAGAAGTGACTGACGCTGTTGTGATAGATAGAGAGAGAGAGATAAATAGACAGATAGATAGAACAAGAAGTGACTGACGCTGTTGTTAGATAGAGAAGAGAGATAAATAGACAGATAGATAGAACAAGAAGTGACTGACGCTGTTGTTAGATAGTAGATAGATAGATAGAGAGAGATAAATAGACAGGCAGACACACAGACACACAACACAAAGTGACCGACGCTGTTGTTGTTGTTGCTGTTGCAGGCTGGTGTCACTGGCGGAGGAGAACCCCGAGCTGCAGCGACGCCACCGCCTGGCCGTCATCTTCAACAACATCTACAACTCCGTGGCCAGCTGCAGAGGTCAGTCAGCAGTTAACTGCAGGAGGTCTGGGTGCTAGTCTTTCGAATGAGCCAATAAACCGAAGTCCTGTGTGCAATACTTACGGTACATAAATGAATCCACGGCAACAAGAGTTGTTCCTGGCAAAATTCTGAAGAAGAAAGCCACTGTGATAGGAAACCAAATACATAATTTATGCAGATAGGAAAAGATGAAGTAATGGGTGGAGCTGCTTTTGTGATTGATATCTTGTTTTTTGGGGTTTTTTTTTTTTCTTATTCGTTTGATTTTTTTTTTTACACTTCTACTTCTTTACTTCATAAAACACTTTTGTTTTCTTAAGTCTTTTTTCGTTTTCTTTGTTTCACTTTCACTCTTTTGTCCAAAGTGTGTTTGGATGTCAGTGTGCGCATGTGAATAGGTGACTGTTGTTACTGTTGTATTTCCCACACTGGCAGAGAAGGTGAAGTGTTGGTATATGCTGTACTATAATTCTCATCAGATATTGATGTATACTATACTATAATTCTCATCAGATGCTGATGTATACTATACTATAATTCTCATCAGATGATGATGTATACTATACTATAATTCTCCTCAGATGATGAAGGCAGTGAAAGTGATGATGTATACATTAAATGAAGTGATGATGTATACTTTACTCTAATTCTCAGGTGTAATGTATACTCTACTATAATTCTCTTCAGATGACGAAGGCAGTGAAGTGATGATGTATACTTTACTCTAAATCTCAGGTGTAATGTATACTCTACTCTAAATCTCCTCAGATGACGAAGGCAGCATCATCGCCACTCCCCTGGTGGTGTTGCCGTCGCGGAAGAAGTTTCCCGACTATTACCAGACCATCGCCGAACCCATCGACCTCACCATGATCCGCAACAACATCAAGCGCGGCTTCTACAACGACATCCACTCCTTCGATGCCGACTTCAACCGTCTGTTCAAAAAGTGGAGGTCAGTGTTAGCCTGGCTCTTTTTTTTTTTTAACGCTGCAGATTATTAACCACTATTGTGTGATGTGTGTAGTTTTAAAACCAGTCTTTACATCTGTTGGTGCCAAGTGGTCAGATTTACAGAACTGATTTGTGTGTGTGTGGCTGCATGATGAAAGTTTTCTTTCTGTAGACCTGTCTAATGTACAGTTTTCTCCTCCCCTCTCTCTCTCTCCTCCCTCTCCCTCTCTCTCTCTCTCCTCTCTCTCTCTCTCTCTCTCTCTCTCCCTCTCTCTCTCTCTCTCTCTCTCCACTCAATCTTCTTCAACACACGCATTTCAGTCATGCTGACAAATGATTAACATGTTATCGAATTCACTGTGTCAGTTAAGAAAACTTACGGCAAACGAATGATTTCTGATTCGCGCCGCAGCTGCGCGCGCACACACACACACACACAACACACAACACACACACACACACACACACACACACACACACACACACACACACACAGAGGAAAAGTTCAACACTTTGGCAAATATGTTCGGTGTCTGTTTATTCGTTGAATATCACGCAGTGACCTCCACTAATCGCTACCACATTCAAAGCTCGATCAGGCCAGAGGCACAGAGCCTGCTGTGAGTCTGGTAGTAATTATAGCTGCTGGTATGTACTTAGAAGGAGGAAAAGGCGAGCGAGCATGCGTGCCTGACCTGATTTCGTGATGGATTGCGAAATCTAGGGCAGTTTGTGTTCAGAGACTGGAGGGAACTGGTTGTCAAGTCTTCAGGGGTGCCCCCACAGTTACCAGACTAAGGGATAGATAGAGAGAGAATTGGAATGCAAGAGGGTTAAAATAGCTGTTTGTTTGGCTGTGTTGTTTAGACGTACTGTGGGCGTAAATCGAACATGGACCTTGTGATCAGAGAATTGGAATGCAAGAGGGTTGAATAAGAATTGGAATGCAAGAGGGTTGAATAAGAATTGGAATGCAAGAGGGTTATAAGAATTGGAATGCAAGGGTGTTAAATAAGAATTGGAATGCAAGGGTTAAATAAGAATTGGAATACAAGAGGGTTTAATAAGAATTGGAATACAAGAGGGTTAAATAAGAATTGGAATGCAAGAGGGTTAAATAAGAATTGGAATGCAAGAGGGTTAAATAAGAATTGGAATGCAAGAGGGTTAAATAAGAATGTGGGTTAATACAGATACAGAGGGTTAAATAAAGTAGCTGTGTGTTTGGTTGTGTGTACAGACGTACTGCGGGCGTAAATCGAACATGGACCGCGTGATCGTCGTCTGCGCCGCGTGTACCAGGCGGCGTGTGGGGAGGCCATTCCCCAGGTGGAGGAGGTCACAGGGGAAGGGGTCACGGCCTTGACCTCCGCCACGGCTGACCTCCCGGCCCCCGCCGAGCAAGTGGAAACCAAAGTGGGGCACTGTTTCTTGTTTCCTTCATCCCTCCTTCCCTGTTTGTCTTGTGAGGTTGTGTTAGCGTGATGTCTTGTTTGGCTTTGGGAGCGTCTTTTTTTTTGTTTTTTGTTGTTGTTTTTTTGGGGGGGTTTTGTTCTGTATTATGGTTTGTTGGGGGGAGGGGGGAGTTGGAGTGGGGGAGTTGTTTTTTTTGTTTTTGTTTTGTGTGGTTTTTGCTTTATGTCGAGTGTGATTGTAGATTTCCAGGTTTTTAAGTACTATTATTGAAAGGAAAATGGAAAGACCGCTTTTGGAAATGTTTTAAAATTGACACTAACACTTGTACTTTTGAAAGAAAGAAGAAAATGAAAGGAAAAAAATTACACAAGTATTCATGAGTGATTATGGAAAAGACCTTGCAAATGACCAAAAGGGAGTGGATGTGGTGATGATGATGCTGTAGTAACAGAGATGTGTTGTGGGGTAGAGTGGATGTCACCCCAGTGATAATAATGCTGTTAGTGTTGTTGTTATGTCTGACAGCGCCCCCTGTGGAAGACGAGGAGGAGGACATAATCCGGTGTATCTGCGGCGTGTATCGTGACGAAGGCCTGATGATCCAGTGTGAACAGTGCTTTGTGAGTAGCCATGACCCCCTGCCCTGTCAGTGTACAAAGCCATACACAGCAGAAGTTTCTCTACACATCATCACTTCTTTGTTCTGTGCTAATTCACAGGTTTTATTTATTCTTATATATTGAGGATAATGGAATAAGCATTCAAGTGCTTTTTTACATCTTTTTTACATCTGTGTATGCAGTTTTGTAAATGTCATCTGTTCCCACTGGCACATGATGGCCTTCTCTTACGAAAAGCGAAACAGGAAAGATGTTCTGTGTGTGTTCACACACGGGGCCTCGGTTTATAGTCTCATCCAAAGGCTGCTGTACCAAGGTAGAAAGAAATATAAATGTACTGCAGGTCAATTTCGGGAAGGGGGTGGTGGATTTTTTTTGTTTTGGCATCTGTAGCTAGCTGAAAAGTTATGGGATCAAATTAGAGCTTTCTTGAAAGTTTTAAAACTTAATATTTTAGGAATCTTGCTGTGCTGTTTTGTTATTTGTACATACTGTTGAAAACTTTGTTGTGTTTTGTGTGTGTAAAAAGTTACGTGTTGCTAATGGTTGTTTGGTTTTTGTTCACATGTGTATATTATGTTTCCATGAGTAATATTGCCCTTTGTTTCGTTTGATCCGTCTCTTCTTTCTTCCGTCACATGTTGCTCTTCTGGTATTGACTTTATAGCAACGCTCGTTCATGAATGTAACTAACTTGTCTGTTTTTATTAATCCTCTTAGTCCTGAACCGGGATTTACTCACAGTAGATTTCCATTAGGCTGTGACCATCACAGATTGCTACCACATGTCAAAGCTCTATCAGGCTAGAAGAAGAAACCCTGTTGAGTGTCTGGAAGTAATTATAGCTGCTGGTATGTACTTAGAAGGAGGAAAAGGCCAGCCAGCATGTGTGCCTGACCTGATTTCGTGATGGAATGTGAAATCTAGGGGCAGTTTGTGTTCAGAGAATCTGAACGCAAGAGGGTTAACTTGGCTTGAGAAGTAACAGGGAGCATTTCATTTCTTGCAGTGCAAAGTTTATGAAACCAGATGCAGAAGCTTGAAAAGAGAAAATGTGCTGTGCTGTGGTGTAAGAGAGCTGCTCCAGATGAAAACTAAAGCCGCACCCAGAATGGGAAGTCTTCAGAAATGAGGAATGGTGAGGGGGGGTGGATTATCTAGCCTTGATGGATAGTGCACTGAAGAGAAAAATGACAAGAGTAAGGATGATTATAGTCTTTGAGTATAGTAGATCATTTATTGAGAAGAAAAAAAAAGTTATTTAGTTTACTGAAGAGAAAAATGACGAGTAAAGATATAATTATAATCTTATAAGTATAGTAGATCATTGGGAAAAAAAAGTTATTTAGTTTACTGAAGAGAAAAATGACAAGAGTAAAGATATAATTATAATCTTATAAGTATAGTAGATCATTAGGAAAAAAAAAGTTATTTAGTTTACTGAAGAGAAAAATGACAAGAGTAAAGATATAATTATAATCTTATAAGTATAGTTGATCATATATCCAGAAATAAATGTTATTTAGTTTACGGAAGAGAAAAATGAGAGAATAAGGATATCTATGAGTATAGCAGATCAAACAAAAAATTGACATTGTTATTGTTTACTTACTGATAACTTTCTCTGTGTGTTAGTCGATTAATCAGCAGAGCAGTATCTGACTGACCCCTGTGTGACCAGCTGTAAAGTAAGGGCCGTGTGTGTGTTTCAGATCTGGCAGCACTGCGACTGTGTCAAGGTGAAGGCCAGCGACGCAGAGAGGGAGGACGTCAGCTACCGCTGTGAAATCTGCGACCCGAGGCCTGTGGAAAAAGTAAGGGAGGGAACTTTTCTCTTGCTGTTTGAATTTCACACAGAGAAATCTGCTGTGATTTGGTGACATGTCATACAATACAATTCATGCATGTGTGTGTGTGCTGTGTGTGTGTGTATATGTGTGTGTGTGCTGTGTGTATGTGTGCGTGTGTGCTGAATGCACTGTATGTGTGTGCTCTGAGTATATGTGCTCACTACTACCCTCCCCCCAACCCTGTAAACCCCCAACATCACCACCACCCCACTCTGTCCCCCCCAGGAGATCCAGGACCCGCAGAAGAAAGAGCAGCCGGGTCCTAACGGGGAGAGGGTGGACCAGCACTTGACCTTGATGCGGGACGACCTTCAGATCGCCCAGGGCGACTGCGTGTACCTGATGCGGGACTTCAAGAAAGCGGCCAAGTCGTCGCTGCGTCTGGTGGCCTTCACCAGCCCCGACAAGATGGACATCTTCCGCGTGGAGGACCTCTTCAAAAACAGCAAGTCAGTGTCTGGGGGGCTTTTGTCGAGGGGGAGGGGGGGGGGGGGGGTCAGGGGGCTGGTGTTTTTTTTAGTTTATTAGTGTTTGATTGTGTGTGAGAGAGAGAGCTGGTGTCTTCTTGGTAATTTTGGTTTTTGTGTGTGCGTGCGGAGCTGGTGTCTTAGTTTGTTTTGCTTTGTGTGTGTGTGTGTGCGGAGCTGGTGTCTTTTTAGTTTTTTGGGTGTTTGCTTTTCTGCATGTGTTGGGTAGTGTCTTTGAAATATTTTGTTTTTGTGTGTGTGAGCTTTTGTGTGTGTGTGACACCTGGTGTCTTTTTTGTATTTTGGTGTTTTGTGTGTGACAGCTGGTGGCTTGTTTTTGTGTGTGTGTGTGTGAGCTGGTTTTAGTTTTTTTTGGTTTTTTGTGTGTGAGTTGGTGTCTTTGTTTTGTTTTTTGGTGTTTTGTATGTGTGAGCTGGTGTCTTTTTTGTTTTGTGTGTGTGTGTGACCTAGTGTCGTTTTAGTTTATTAGTGTTTGATTTTGTGTGTGAGAGTTGGTGTATTTTTAGTTTTTTTGCTTTGTGTGTGTGTGTGTGTGTGTGTGGAGAGAGAGAGAGAGAGAGATGGTGTATTTTTTTTTTTTTGAAGTTTGGTTTTGTGTGTGTGAGCTGGCATCTTCCTATCTATCAAACGAGCATTGGGTCTATGGGTTTTTTTCTTGCCGTACTAATTTTGGAGGTTCTGCTATTCAGAGTTGTTCAGAATCTATCCCCACTTTCTGGAAATTTTGGGTTAAACAGAATGTCCTTTTCTATCAGTAGTAAAGTTTTTGCTTTTTGTTTGTGATGGGTTTTTTTTGTGTTTTTTTTGTTGTTTTTGTTGTTGTTTTTTTGCTGCCTCGTCTTCTGTGACGTTCCCGTACTGCTGTTCCCACGCCGCTCATTTCAATCTCCCCGCCACAGCCATACCCAGATTCGTTGTGTCTCACCCCCGGGGTCGGGAGTCCACAGGGAGCTCATCAATATTAGGCCGCCGCGGGGCCACCAGCCAGAGGGGCCCTGCACTTCTGCTGGGTCACTTTGGTGGTGTTCAGTGGTGCCTGTTCTGAGCTAACATACGCAGGACACCACCTACTAAGCCCCCTACTAACGACAGTATTAGCTCAGTCGCGGAGCCAGACTGAGTGAGTCACCCACCCAAGGTGGCGACCACCACAACGTCCCTCCAACGACCGCCTCCCCACGAACCCCCAACCCCAAAGGCTTTGACACAAATTCACCACAGGCACAGAAGCGTATGGGGAAACCGAATCTGAGGTCACCATGAGACCAGAGCAACGGAGGCCACCGAATCAGAGGCAATTTTTATTATTGCATGATGATCAATGATGATGAGGATGATGTAATGATGCTGCTGTGGAGGTGCATCCGCTTTGAGACTACTTGACAGGGTTGTTCTCTACGCTTACTGTCATAATATATCCCGGCGTCAACCAGGCCCGCGAGATACAGACACCTGCAGTGTTGGTCAGGTAATTTGAGCAACACTTCTCAAATTCGCATCCGTAAAGTGGATGAAGCTTGACTGTGTGGTCCCAGTCTCCCCACTGAGCCCACAGCACACTCACTCTGGGTAGGAGCCGGCCCGAGCCCGAAAAAATCCCTATGACTTATGGGATTTGAACCCGCGACCTTCCAGTCCGGAATCCACGGCGCTAACCACTGCGCCATGGCGGCTGGTTTTTGTTTGTGATGGTGATATGATGAAGATATAGTTGGCATTCTCAAATTTTTATTAAAATTTTTTTTTTTTTTTATTGGCCTTATATTAGAGTTACATTCTAGTTGTGTGGAACTTTTAGTCGTGTATATGTATACTACTTATGTGCAACTTCAGAGCCACCATCTGTGACTTTCTGCATATCAGAAAGTCAGAACAAGTGCAAAGTGCCATGATTTGAATACAGAGTATAAAAAAGATAAGTAATGGGAATCTTTACGCTCTCTATTGCTACAAAGTCGTGCTCTCATCACTTCTGTTTTCTGTGGTGTTTCAGGGGAGAGCGGTTTGCAGCAGGGAACATGTATCTGAGGCCCCACGAAACGTACCACGAGCCCAACAGAAAGTTCTTTCACAATGAGGTCAGCTCCTGTGGCTTTGTCTGTCTGTCTGTCATTTGGCACCACTCTTCAAGGTGCATTGTCCTGTGAATGAAACACACACACACACACACACACACACACACACACACACACACACACACACAAACTCATACTCTCACTCTCTCTCACTCACTCACTCACTCACTCACCCTTGCCGCACAGCGTGCAAATTGAGCATTTATAACTCAGTCAATGACCCAGTGCTAAAGTTAGTGCACCTCTTCCCTTTACCAAGTCAAAGTGTGGTCAGTTCCTGCTGTGATTAGCACCAGCTGGGATGGGATCGATAGCAGCTGAAAGTGGGGGAAACTGACAGCTGTGGCTGTTAAAGCATTTCTGAAAAAGCAATGGCGTACTTAGCGTCTGCGCAAGATGCTCTGCGTGCATTCGCTAATGGAGTTTAGGTTTATAGTCTAATCCGAAGGACTTTTGGGGGGAATGGAGTCGGATCTTGTAATTGCCCTTCAGGGATGATTAAAGTGTTTTTGACTTGACTGTCATTAACTGCAGAGGGAAAATTGCCTTGAACAGGGCTTGACCCTGTGTAGGCAGATGGCCCGCACAGTAGGCAATGCTCTGACCACCAGGAGACCCTGTCCCTGTAGTGGTGAAATAAAATCCTGCTCTTTCATCCCTCTTCCATCAGTGCTGACTCCACTCTCCCCAAAAGTCCTTCGGATGAGACTTTGAACTGATGCCCTGTGTGTGTGAACACAAGAAGAACCTCTTGCCCACGCATTAAATCCTGTTCCGCTTTTCGTAAGTGTAGGCCATTGTGTGCCGATGGCAACAGATGACGAGATTTACAAAAACTGCGTACACACGGGGACTGGATGTTTTAAAAAAAAAAAAGTACACAAGTGCTTATTCCATTCTCCTTGATAGAAAAGAATAAATAAAGAAATTAATACTCATAAGGACTGGATGTAAAAGAGCACATGAGTGCTTATTCCATTATCCTCAATATAAAAGAATAAATAAATTAATTAAATTTTAAAAAGATAAAAGGGGGGTGTGTGAAGAGGCTCGCACTCTGACCCGTTTTTGTGTGTTGGACGGTTCGTTGACAGCTTTTAAATAAAATAAACAAAAAAGGAAGAAAGGGATGTGTGTGTAGAGGCTTGCACTCCGACCCGTTTTTGTGTGACAGGCGGTTGGTTGACAGCTTTTAAATAAAATAAACGAAAAAGATGAAAAGGAAAAAGGGAGGGGATCCTGGATGTCTGTAGAGGCTTGCACTCTGACCCGTTTATGTGTGTGACGGACGGTTGATGACAGCTTTTAATTAAATAAAATAAAGAAAGAAAGAAAGAAAGAAGGGATGTGTGTGTAAAGGCTTGCACTCTGACCCAGTGTTTTATGTGGCAGTTGTGAACAGCTGCTCTGGTACCCACAGTGCTATAATAAGCACGATCTGGGCTGGGATGGGCTGGGATGGGAGGAAATATTAGCCGCTGAGAGGAGTGGAAAGTGGGGAAAACTGACAGCTGTGGTGTGGCTTGCACTCTGACCCAGTATTGAGTGTGGCGGTTGGTGGGTCTAACAGCTGTTCCGGTACCCGCAGTACGAAGCCTACCCTCTGGAGCAGGTTGCGGGGAAGTGTGTGGTGATGGACCTCAACACCTACTGCAAGGGCAAACCCAAAGGCTTCGACGACCGCGACATCTACATCTGCGAATTCAGGCTGGACAAGAACGCTCGCATCTTCACCAAGATCACCAAAAAGTCAGTAGTTGTTTTTCCTCATGGGGGTGACAAAACTTGGTTGGGTTCAAATCAAATCAAAATTTTTATTTCCAGCTGGTGTTGCTTTTTTTCATCAAGCCATGGGTTGTTTTGGTGTGAAAGAGGAAAGTGTGATGGTGGTCAGTGTTTTTTTTTGCCTCATGGGGGTGAAAAAACTTGTGTTGTTTTGGTGTGAAAGAGGAAAGTATGTGATGTTGGTCAGTATTTTTCCTCCACATGGGGGTGACAAAATTTGGTTGGGTTCAAATCAAATCAAAATCAAATCAAATTATTATTTCCAGATGGTATATTGAATAAGCATTGATTTGCTTTTTTTCATCAAGCACATGAGTTGATTTTGGTATGAAAGAGGAAAGCATGTGATAGTAGAATTTGTTCCGTGAAAAGAGAATTGTTTTGTGTGAGTGTGTGTCCCTGGGAATTGGTCCATGTCCCCGATTTTCTGTGGTTTTGTTCTGTCAGGTATTTTGGTGATTTTTTTTTTTTTTTGGGTTGTCTTCTTCCCTTTCATGTTCTAGCTTTTATAATTCTAGTTTTCGTCATTTTCTTGGATAAGGTGCAGTTTTTAAACCATGGATTTTTATCGTGTTAAGAGAGTAAATAAAGCGAATGTTATGTTTACACAGGTTCCCCAGTAAATAGAGCAAATGTTTATGTTTATTCAGGTTCTCCAGTAGATAAAGCGAAAGTTATGTTTATACAGGTTTATACAGGTTCCCCAGTAAATAAAGCCAATGTTATGTTTATACAGGTTCCCCAGTAAATAAAGCCAATGTTATGTTTATACAGGTTCTCCAGTAAGGAAATTAAATGTTATGTTTATTCAGGTTCCCAGTAAATAAAGCCAATGTTATGTTTATACAGGTTCCCAGTAAATAAAGCCAATGTTTATGCAGGTTCCCAGTAAATAAAGCCATGTTATGTTTATACAAGTTCCCAGTGAATAAAGCAAATGTTATGTTTATACAGGTTCCCAGTAAATAAAGCAAATGTTATGTTTATACAGGTTCTCCAGTAAGTAAATTAAATGTTATGATTATACAGGTTCCCCTGTAAAGAAAGCCAATGTTATGATTATACAGGTTCCCCATCAACACCAGATCATTCTGCTTCGACAAGTACGCAAAGCGACTGTGTCCAAAGAGAACGTATGTGGTAAGTACTTGAACCAATCATTCTCGGTTTTTGTTTTTGTTTCGTTGGGTTTTTTTAAATAAAAATTTAATTCTTTGGTTAGAGCTCCGAGGTTGACTAAATGATGAGATTTAGCTTAGGTAGCCATTTTTTTCCTACCATGTGCGTGTGTGAGTACATTGGAATTTGCTAAAACTATAAATTGTTGTTGATTGCTTGTGTGTTGTGTGGGTTAAATGCAAGAAGCGCTTTGATTTGTTTTTACAAGATATAGCGCTATATAAATTTCATGTATTATGATTATATAGCGTCTGTCACCTGTGATTGTGTGTCCACATGAGTGCTTATTGTATTATCCTCGATATAAATGAATAAAATAAAATAAATAAATAAAAATGGTGTGTCCTCAGCCCCACGCAGTGCCCCAGGAATACCTTCGGCGTAGCGGTGCCGACAAAACAGGGGCAGACAACCGCAGTGCCTCCTCCAAATCCTCCTCCTCCACCACCCTCACCGGCAGCGGCGGTGTGTGCAAGAGCGAAGGTCGGGGAGAGGTGAAAGGTGACGGCAAGGTGGAGGGGAAGGAGGAGAGGGGGTGTGAGGGGGGCGGGGGCAGCAGGAAGGGGGGGGAGGAGAGGGACTCCAAGAAACTGAAGCTGGACAAGGAGGCAGCCATCCTGAGATACAGCCTGCAACAGGAGGACAAGGTGAGTGTAGTGGTCTGTGGGTGTAGTGTGTGTAGTGGGTGGATGTGTAGTGTGTGGGTGGGTGTGTAGTGTGTGTGTGTGTGTAGTGGGTGGTGTGTGTAGGGTGTGGGTGTGTAGTGTGGGGGGGGGGGGGGGGGGGGGTGTGTAGTGTGTGTGTTGTGGGGGGGGTGCATGTCAGAAAGAGAATGAGTGAGTCTGAAATGTCCTGCAATACAGCCTGTATACAGGTGAGGGTGGTGGTGGTGGGCTGTGTGTGTGGTTTGGCATGGGGGGAGTGTTCATTGGCTTCAGCTCCTAGGTACACGACGCTGAGATTCTAGCTCACAAATTCATGGACCCGTGGGGTTGAAGTCAAACGAGTCTTAACAGCTTTAGTGTCCATCAAACACTTTGTATTGTATTGTGCTGTGCATGTCAGGGAGAGGATGAGCGAGTCAGTGAGGGAACAATGTTCATACAGCCTATAAAGATCTGTGGAGGGCTTTGCATGGAATCGTTCAGATGTCGTGGTTTTGACTGGTCCCCAGCTTAACCCTGGGGGTCACCCACAATATTATTGTAATGCTTTGTTATCACACATTATCATACAAATCTTTATCATACATTGTTATACAATATCCCAACAATCCCAGCTGACAGTGGGACTCCTGTGTGTGTTTCAGAAAAGTGCAAGCTGCAGAGGCTGGAGAAATACATCCAGAAACTTCAGCCTGAGAGCAGTGGGGGGGAGCAGCAAGCAGCAGCACAAAGTGGACCTCTCCTACCTACTGGAAGAATCGCTGGCAGACGGCCGCGAAAGAAAACTGCCTCGTGTTTGTGACAGGAGGGTGGGGGTGGATGTAGGTGAAGGAGGGAGAAGAGACTGGCAGTTACAGGAGAGAAAAGAGACTGGCAGTTAAAGGAGGAAGCAGTTACAGAGGAAGAGACTGGCAGTTAAAGGAGAAGCGTTAGGAGAAGAGACTGGCAGTTAAAGGAGAAGAGACTGGCAGTTAAAGAGAGGAGAAGAGACTGGCCAGTTATAGGAGAAGGGAGAGACTGCAGTTAAAGGAGGGAGAGAGAGACGGGCAGTTAAGGGAGGGAGAAGAGACTGGCAGTTAAAGGAGAAGCAGTTACAGGAGAAAGGATGGCAGTTACAGGAGAAGTGACTGGCAGTTAAAGGAGAAGCAGTTACAGGAGAAGAGACTGGCAGTTACAGGAGAAGTGACTGGCAGTTTAAAGGAGGGAGGAGAGACTGGCAGTTAAAGGAGGGAGAAGAGACTGGCGGTTATAGGAGAAGAGAGAGGCTGGCAGTTAAAGGAGAAGAGACTGGCAGTTAAAAGAGAAGAGACTGGCAGTTTAAGAAGAGAAGAGAGACTGGCAGTCGGCGGAGTGGTACACATGAGGCATGCAGGGTCTCTACCCCCTGTCTCGGTATTGAATTGTAAAGATGCCCGTTCAGGTCACAGTCGGCATCCAGGGGTGAACGAAGACTTCACTTCTTCGCTTCGCGCCACGGCTGATCTGCCGGATCAAGAATTGTACAGACAGAGACACAAGCAAACAAAAAAAAGAGAAACATATCATCTTGTACAAGGTCGTGTATAGTAAGTACTGTGTGGTTGGTTGCTGTTTCGTTTCGTTTCGTTCACCCTCCCCTTCCTTCCTTCCTTCACTCACTCACTCACTCATTCACTCATGCCATATTAGGTGTCGATTTTGTGGAACTGGCTCATTGATTTTTTTCACGTTGATTTTTTTTTTTTGCCATGTAATTTTTAACAAATCTGATGGTAAAACCCCAAGTTTCTGGGCTATCTTCAAGTACAACGATGACAGGAAGAGGGAGATAGGGACTATGGGTGGGATGGGGGTAGGGGGTTGTTTGTGTGCTGATAACGGCAAGTTGTGATAACAGTGTTGACAGCGGCTGAAACGGGGATTGCTGGTAGCAGTGGTCACGGAGTGGTGGTGTCACTCAGTCGTGTGAAACGGTGTCACGTGAAATGGTGTCACAAAGAAGGACCTGTAGCTCTTAACGATCAGGAACCGTTGTGTTCCGATTTAGAGCATTCACCTTTCCCCCCTCCTGTTTTGATGATGAATTTTTTTAGTAATCTTGGTTTTCTTTGTTGTTTCTGTTTGTTGTGTGAAAGTATTGAAACTTTACCCGCACAAAATTGAGTGACCAGGGCCGTGTATTTCTTTGAAAGAAAACTCCCTTTTCTGTTGAAAGCGGCTGTTTATGTGTCTTTTGTCTTTTTTTTTCTTTGGAGTTCCCATGCTTAGGGAAATTAAATTGGTGTGGTGGGTTTGTAACAAAACTGCCAGTTTAAGGTCTCCTGCCTGTCATCAGTCCACATTTCCTGGAGTTCTCTGTGGATAAGATTTACAGGTAAAATGCTGTAATTGTGCTGTTTTTATTTTGATCAGCTGTCGAGTCTCTCAGATAAACCTTCAGCCGCTTGGATGTGCTTGATTTTGCCTGTTGTAGATAGTGGTGAACACTGCTTTTGGAGTGTGGAGATGTCCAGGATGTTTCAGGCACAAGCATTATAATAAATATACCACAGGCATCTTGAAGATCCTTTTTTTTTTTTTTTTTTTTTTTTGGCGATGTTCCACCAGACAACATTTTTAACTACCTGAGAGAATCTGGCATTTTTCTGTTGATGTGAGTTGGAAGATGTCATTGTTGGACACTACAAACAAGGCTGTTAGGAATTCGGCTTTTGTTTTTTTTTATCTCAATTTTTTTCCCCACAACATGGTGACCTTTACCTTTGACCCTTTCGGTTGGCCAGGGCATTGATACAAGGAACGGCAGTAGAGTTGGTTTTAAACTCTGTTGTAATGTGTATATAGTTGCACATTGTTAATTGTAAAAATGTAGAACTGTTACGAGATGACAGCCCTGATAGCAGGGCCTCTGTGGTGGTTGTCAGGGGCTATGAACAAGATTGGACTGGATTGGTGAACTCAGCACCGTTCCTGGATGGATATTACAACTGTCTGTCTGTCCTGTCTGTCTTCCCTTTCTCTCTTTACTTAAAACAACCAAACCTGGGGGATGGGATAGCCTAGTGGTCAGAACATTGCGCTCACAATTTGACGACCCGGGTTCGATTCCCGTTCGAAGAGATTTTTCTCCTGGAGTTAACATCAGTGCTGACTCCACTCTCCCCCAAAGTCCTTCGGATGAGACTATAAACCGAGGCCCGTGTGTGAACGCACGCAGAACATCTTGCGCACACGTTAAATCCTGTTCTGCTTTTCGTAAGAGTAGACCATCGTGTGCTGGTGGGAACAGATGACATTTACAAAACTGCATACACACGGGGACTGGATGTGTAAAAAAAAAAGCACACAAGTGCTTATCCCATTATCCTCAATATAAAAGAATAAAATAAATATAAATAAATAAAAAACAAACCTGAAAGAGCATGCAGAAATTGTGAGGTTGTGTTCTTGAGCTTCATTCATGCCACTGAAAAACAAATTTAAGTAAACTTTTTTCTGAAGACTTTTTTTTTTGCTGAAGATATAGCTTGATTTTTCTTGAGCAGGGGTTAGGAAGGTTGCGTGATTGAGGGTGCATGCGCACATTTGTGCAGAATAAAATCTGATTGTTGGTACTCGCGCATTTTTGTGCAGAATAAAATTTTAATGAAATTTGATTGTAAGTGTACGAGCACCTTTGTGCAGAATGAATTGTTCTAGGTACGCAGGCACCTGTGTGCAGAAAGAAATATTCTAAGTACACAGGCACCTTTGTGCAGAATGAATTTCTAGGTACACAGGCACCTGTGTGCAGAATGAATTATTCTAGGTACACAGGCACTGTTGTGCAGAATGAATGATTCAAGGTGTGCAGGCACCTGTGTGCAGAATGAATTTTTCTAGGTACACGGGCACCTGTGTGCAGAAAGAGAATGTTTATGACCTGTGTAAGTTTGCACAATGACCTGAACCTAGCAATCTCACTCACTCACTCCTGTTTTGTTCCCCTCCCTACGCACGTTCCCCAGTACCCCCAACTGTTCCCTGCTGGGAAGTGAGAGTGTGAACAAAGTGTGTGTACAAACATGAAAGGGCAGGCTGATACGCCAAAGAGGGACTCCTTGTAATATCGGCGTTCAGTGCGGTATCATACACGAAGTTGTTTTTTTAAATCATCGTCATTTACTTTTTGTAGTCATCATTCATTAATTTGTTGTTGTTTTTTCACGTGTGTGTGTATATGTCCAGGTTGTTTTTTTGTGAGATTTTTCAGTGATTTTCTGGCTGCTCAGTCCAGGTTTGGTTTTGTGTGGTGTACTGTATTTTTTACATTGATCATTAACAAAGATTTGTGGTGTTGGGTTTTTTGCTAACTGAAGAAAAGAAAGACGGTATAAAAGAAAGACTGAATGGGGTGTAATACATTGTCGATGTCGTGGATTGTGATCAGAGGGAAGAACAAAACATGGCTGACGAGGTTCTCACTATCCTTGAGTCAAATTGAAACTCCTTGAATTTGAGGGAAGTTTATGTTCGTGGGATCGGGAACCCTTCAAACTCCTTTTTTTGGGTGGGTTTTTGGTTAGGTGTTTTTTGTTTTTGTTTTCCACTGGGTAAATAGTCCTAAAATGTCGCGTCTCAGCAGGGTAATATTGTTTGACCTGAAGAATAGCTTGTGCCAGTTTGTTTTTGAACACACGTTAATTTCCTTCAGATGAGACTATAAACCGAGGCCCCGTATGCAAACGCATGCAGAACATCTTGCGCACACATTAAATCCTGTTCCGCTTTTCGTAAGAATATGCTATCGTGTGCCGGTGAGAACAGATAACACGATTTACAAAAACTGCATACACAAGGGGACTGGATGTAAAAAAGCACACAAGCGCTTACTCCATTATCCTCGATATAAAAGAATAAATGTATAAATATAAATGAATAAATGAATAAAAAAAAAATAAAAAAATTAATACACACATGGAGCTTTGAGTTCACTGTAGATTGAGCTGTTAGTGACCAGAGATGAGTCTAGGCAAGAAGAAGAGAGAGGGATGTTGTGGGGAATCGATTTGAGAACATCCAACTTGTGGATTTTCTCACGGCACCAGTTTTCCTATCTGCGTATGTCTGGTGGTGTAGCTCAGCACACTGAGTGAAAACCAAAACCAAGCTCAAGTGGCCAGAAAAAAATGTTTAAACTGTGGTTCTGACAAATGAAAGGCAAGAATTTTGTCAGTGGGCATGATATTTGTGGGTGATTTGACCTTTACAGTCCACATGAAGTGGGGAGAACACACCCTGAATATCGTAGAGCAGTGAAACCAAGTCTGGCCAGTCTGCAGTGGTCCTCCAATTCCTTAG
This sequence comes from Stramonita haemastoma, assembly GCA_030674155.1. NCBI lineage: Eukaryota > Metazoa > Mollusca > Gastropoda > Neogastropoda > Muricidae > Stramonita > Stramonita haemastoma. The sequence continues at coordinate 46,562,924 of CM060334.1, forward strand.
TTGTCACTGCTTCACCACACTCAGAATAATGGATATTAATTTTCTAAGCCTGTGTGTTTTTAAAGACAGAATAGTGGATATTTATTTTCTGAGGTATGTTTTTATTAAAGACAGAATAATGTATATTTATTTTCTTAGCCTGTATGTTTTTATTAAAGATAGAATAATGGATATTTATTTTCTGAGTTATGTTTTTAAACACAGAATAATGGATATTTATTTTCTGAGTTATGTTTTTAAACACAGAATAATGGATATTTATTTTCTCTGAGTTATGTTTTTAAACACAGAATAATGGATATTTATTTTCTGAGTTATGTTTTTAAAGACAGAATAATATATATTTATTTCCTTAGCCTGTATGTTTTTTATTAAAGACAGAATAATGATTATTTATTTTCTTAGCATGTATATTTTTAAAGGCACAATAAAGATGGAATAATGAACACTTATTTTCATAGGTATGTTTTTAAAGACAGAATAATGGATACATATTAGGTATGTTTTTAAAGACAGAACAATGGAAACTTGTTATAAATGTTTTTAAAGACAAAACAATGGTTACATATTTTCTTAGGTATTCTTTTAAAGACAGCCCATGGTTTCTTTCTCCTAACAAAACGAAAACACAAACTAATGTTGTTGCATGTGAACTGTGAGGAAAGAATTATTATCTCAGAGACAAAGATTATCGAGTTCAGTTGTAGCACAAGTCATCTGACCCTGTGTCTCAGAAGAACCTGAACTTGTGTCAGAAGCTTGCTTTTTTTGTGGGGGGGGGGGGGAGGGGGCTTTTTTTTTCACCTCGGTTTGACAGCTGGCAAGGAAGAAAATGTGTTTGTGAAACTTTCCATCATTTTTTGAATGACAGTAAGACTTGCGAAAAACAGGCTGAGAGAGAGTCTTATTTTTTCTGAAACTGTTGGTGATCAGAACTAGGCAGGAGCTGAAGTGGACATGCATTGCCGATTTCAAACCAGTGTTATACTGATAGAAAAGAGCAAAAAAAAAAGGTCACGTACCCAAAAATCTCATCTGTGGTGAACCTCAAAGCCCTAGCTGAGGAAGAAAAAACCATGTCAGATAAAGGACTAATAACGCGAGAAAGGTCACAGTGGGTCTAGAAATGTGAGAAAGATTTTAATCACAGCTGTCAGTTTCCCCCACCTTCAGCTCCTCTCAGCTGCTAATTATCCATCCACAGCTGGTGCTGTTTATAGCAGGAATTGACCACACTTGGACTAGGCAAAAGGAAGGGGGTGCTAAATACAGCACTCTTGACTGAGTGATGTTGGATTTGTGCGCTGTGTATAGTGGGTCTTCAAAAACTTCAAACTCCTTGAATTTTGATGCTAAGAATACGTGAGGACCTTGTCAGCCTTCATGTATCCTCATGGAAAATCTGTTACTTCTTTGGGTGTATTTGTTTTACCGAGATGTGTTATTATTATTATTATGTATCATTATTATCGATGTTGTGTACACATATTTTCTGTATATGTATATATCTTACTAACTAACTAACTAACTAACTAACTAACAGCCTTAACCAACGTCATGAAGAGAAGTCAGTGTTTGATGGCAGCTGCAGGTTTCTGCTCTCAGTCTTCTGATTATTGCTGTGAAAGTTGTCGTTGTCGGCGGTTTATATATATATCTCTCTCTCTCTCTCTGTTGTTAACACATTCGTTCGTGTGTGTGATAGAAAGTGGTGTTCTGTTGTATGGAAGTTTGTTGTTACACTACTAACCATTGGGTTTTTTGGGTGTTCATTTTGTTGGGGTGTTCCTTGGTGTGATGATTGTGCTAAGTTTCCGATTGTGAAAGAATGATGACTATTTTGTGAAATGATTGTTGACGATTTTTTTGTTTTTGTTTGTTTATGGCTATATCAGCTTGAGGGCAAGTAGGTTGCTTTAAATAGTCCTGCATTTATTTATCAGTATGATGATGTCATAATAATTGTTGTAGACAATCTTGTGTGTGAACAGGTTCGTTTTTATTCTTTTCTTTTTTGTTTCCCCTTACCCAAAGAGTGCTATTTTCAGTGCATTTAGAATACGGCATTGGATATGAATTGTATGTACATAGAGCATTGACACTGGTTTATGGCCTAGTTCTCATTGTACAGAGAAACTTGGTCATCGTCATAATGTTTATCGGGCAGACAATGTGTATTAATTAACTTTTCTAAGTATATATTGAAGAAAATTATAGTATAATCCTGAATTATTTTTTTGGTAAAGAAAACGTATGATTTCTCCTTAGCACTGCCTTTGTTGAAAGGAAGTCGTGTTTTATTGTTTTTTGCTTTCCAAGCAGCAGCCACTTAAGCCCTGAAGGCAACATGTATGGCTTGGGTGTGTGGCTTGCTGTTCAAGAATTTACTGTCTTTTTTTTTGTGAGGCCTTGAAGGCTTTTTTTTGGGGAGGGAGTGTTCAAAGTACATGAATTACAGCTCCCTGATTGAATTGTTGTTCTCGTGGAAGTGAATGAATCATGGCTCCCTGATTAAATTTTCCTCTTCTTTTTCATGTTGTTGTTGTAGAGAACTGGTTTTGCCTTGAATGCTGTTAAAAGCATCCATGAATAAGATAATAACTGATCAACTAACTCAAAAGTGATTTTACATTCTGTTAGGATATTTTCTAGAGGGTGGGTGGGGGGGGGGGTATTTTTGTGACTGTTTTACAAAATATAAAATGCAGAAAAATCTAGAGGTAGCTGATTGTACTGTGGTGTTTCTGTGAGCATAATGTGTAGGTCTGACTGATGCAGGACTACAGAGAACGTGTGGAATTTGGACAGGACTGTCTGTTTACCTCCCAGGGGTGCATTTTGATCAACGCTTTTCCATATTCTTGATAGATAGCTGATCATTCTAAATTGCATCCCTAAGTGAATTTGATTTGCAGTTTTACTGCCTGTATACACAGTCTTCTATGTTTTGAAGGAGTTTTAAGATTGGATGCTTAGTGCAGTAAACAAACGGCAAGATTGCAGAATCCTCTTTAATTGTAACGGAGAACTAGATGCATCATCATAAGTTCAGCTTTCAGTAGTCCTAAAATAGCTCTGACCTGCTTTAAAATGTTTTGTTTTCTCTCTCAGTTCCTGATTTTTTTTTACATTGTCAGGAGAATGTGTAGCTTCAGGTTTCTCCTTCAGGAGGGAAGGGAAACAGTTTAAAGTCTGTGGTGTATACAGAGGTAGTATGCAGGATTGCCAGACAATAACAGCTCTGTCAAAACTGAATACCATTTGGAAAGATAAAAATATTTCACTCAACTCCCAAGATCAGACTAATGCGCTCCCTTGTCATATCCATATTCCTGTATGCCTGTGAATCGTGGACCCTGACTGCTGATTTGGAGAAAAGTACAGGCAGTAGAGATGAGATGCTTCCGGAGACTCCTTGGTATCTCCTACAGAGACCACATAAGCAACGAAGACATGCATAACAGAATCCAGCAAACCATTGGTCCCTACGAAAATCTTCTATCAATCATAAAGAAGCGTAAACTTAAATGGTATGTGCATGTCACAAGATCAAAAGGACTTGCAAAAACAATACTGCAAGGCACTGTCCAAGGAGGAAAAAAACAAGAGATGGGAGGACATCAGCGAATGGACAGGCCTAGAACTCAACAAAACCCTGAGAAAGCAGAACAGAGAGAGGAATGGAGGGAATTGGTTGTCAAGTCTTCAGGGATGCCCCCACAGTTGCCAGACTAAGGGATAGATAGATAGACAGGTGTCTGTAGAGAAATGTATCGCTTTAACAAAACAAAAAATGTGCATTTTTTCTCTTTTGTTTTTTCAAGCAAACTATAATTTGATCTTAATCCCTGCCACTATGTGATGCGTTATGTGTGGGTGTTTTTTGTTTTTTTTCGGGATCTATGGAGTGAGCTAGAGTCAATGGGGCAGACATAGGGTTTCCATTCTTTACAGTCATGGGCCCAGTGTCTGTGTAATGGTGAAGTATTTTTGTGCTTTAGCTGTCCACTGGGTCTTCAGTTGGGCAAAAGTATGGGTTGCCCAAATTTTAACTGTATATAGTCGCACACTTTTAATACGAGTTTTAAAATGTGACAAGGTGACAGCCCCAATATGGCCTGTGCGGTCGGCAGGGCTCTAAGCAACATCATTGGATTGGATTGGTTGCCTAAAGAAAGGAGATGACACATCTGTAGTATTCTTTTGTTTAGATTATGGAGTTTGATTACATCGCTTGTTGAAGCTTTTGATTAGTACAACAAAAACGCCTACTGCGATTTTTGACATCTGATGTGTAGAATTCCCCAGTCTCAATAACACTCGTGTAACTATACCAAAGTTCAAACAGAACTGAAGACAGCTTGTTATATCTCTCAGGCATACATGTGAAATTTAATTACCAGATAATAGGAGAGGGGAGGAAAAACTGGACAAGCGGAGTCTATATTACACACCTTTTTTTGTTTTGTTTTGGGGTTGTTTTTTTACTTTTCTTTTCAACAAGAAGTCAGATGAGAGAAAACACCAAAGCTGTTTGATTACATTGTAGTGAATGTCATGCTGTCTGTGAACTGAAGTTGCCAGTGTCACATGAACACGCTTGCCAACATGGATACCCGCCCACCACTGGAGTGTGAGATGGCACTTAGTGTGGAATATTCCAAAACATGGGGAGGGAGGAATCAGACTTAGTGTGGAATATTCCAGAACGTGGGGAGGAAGAATCAGACTTAGTGTGGAATACTCCAGAGGAATTGGAACTCAACCTTGTCCTGTTAGTTAGAAGTCAGTCCTGCAGAAAAAGGCAGCTAAACGTTTGGTGAGTCAATGTCTGTTAGTGTTAGCTCAGCAGTGAAGTTAGTAGTGGACGAGTTTTCCCAGTTGTTGAAACAGATCAAGCAGTGACATGTTGTTGTTGTGACAGTGTCATGTTATTCCTGGTTCTGTTGAAACAGAGATTAAGCAGTGTGTGTACAAGTCATGTATTCCTGGTTCTGTTTTCCTAGCTTAGTGTGGTTTAGGCTGAGCAGTGAATGCTTGGATGATTTGTCGTATTGAAATGAATTGATCTAGCCATACTTGTATATTCATCTTTCTCATTTTGCCAGCGTAATGGCTTTTGAACAGTGTGGAGAAGTTTGGTTGCCATGTGTATACCCCCATGCCCCCAAAGCCCATTTGAAATCATATCAGGCTTGCTTTGTTTGTATCCTGTGTGTAGCTGGCTGCTAGATTTGCCATCATCAACTGTCATGCCGTTTCTTGTGTTGAGCACATCATTTTTCAGTGCCTCTGATGCAAAATAAATTGTGAATTGATTTGAAAATTGTAATCAGATTTACCAAGTTTTACTTTTCTTTGTCGTGATTGTGTTACTTTACAAGTTCATCCTTTCTTTTCAATTGACAATGGAATAACTTACAACCACATCATTGTAGAAAAAACCACAGTCATCGTTTAGGCCTAACGCAGGATTTTTTTGGAATGAAATGATGTTACTCTTTTGAATATTTTAACATGAGAAATCAATTGGTGCTATTTTAAGATATTAAGTGTTTTTTGCAAGTAGGAAACTCGCGAGAAATGTGAGGCTAGAATTATTGGACTTGACTTTGACACTGTTGTAGTTTGAATGAAGTAACGTTTCAGACTTGCCAATGTGTAATTTGATGGTGGACTTGATGATTCATTCTGCTTTTCTTTCTCCGGCTTACCTGTGTAGCAGTCAGGTAGTAAGTCGTTTCTGTGTTCGTTATTTCAGCCTGTTACACGCATCTGAAACATGACTCGGCTGTGTGTAGTTCCACCATGTCTTTATTTTCCTCGACTTTTTAAAGCCCTTTTCTTTCAGGATTTGCATTGAACTGGCTGATCTTGTTTTCGATTTTTTTTTTCTTCTTCTCTGCCTGTGTTGGTCTCAAACTTGGTTACTCATTCCCAACTACTTAATTCAAATCTCTATACCGTGTTTTGTGATCTGTGCTATTTTCTGACGTATGACTTTTTAGATAGTGATAGTAGACTTGTTGGCTGTATTCCAAAGGAGCTTACACAGACAATGGAGCTAGGTTGTGTTATTGTCGTAGAAATCTGTGCCCCCAACTCACTTTGTTATGGTTTAAAGTTGGTGAAGTGCTGTATGAATGTTATTATGTCTAATCCATACGGCGCTTCTTTTTTTTTCTCCCCTCTCCCATGAATTAAGTAGAGTGAATTTTTTCCCTGTCTTGTTGGCTGCATGCTAGGCATGTAGCAGCGACTTTTGTACAAAGCACTTTGTTGTAGTGGAGCGAGTGTGAGGAGTGTATGTATGTACATGTATGTGTGTATGTACATGTGTGTGTGTATGTATGTGTGTATGTTATGTATATATGTACATGTGTGTATGTACACGTATGTGTGTATGTACACGTATGTGGGTATGTACATGTATGTGTCTATGTACATGTATGTGTGTATGTACACGTATGTGTGTATGTACACGTATGTATGTATGTACACGTATGTGTGTATGCACGTGTATGTGTGTATGTACATGTATGTGTGTATGCACGTGTATGTCTGTGTGTATGTATGCACGAGTTAGAACTGGTGAGAAGTAAGTGGCAGCACTGTACCCCTGTCTGTAAATCTATGCAAACTGTTAACGACGGATCTGCCCTGGGTCTGACTGTACTGTGGAATCACTCCCTGTAGCTGCAGCAGTGTCCTGTCTGCTGCCTGCCTGCGTACAGAGGAGATAACACAGCTCACTGCCGTGTGGAAACCTTGGTGGAGTTTTTTCCCTTGAATCTGCAACTAATTTTGATCTTTAAAAAAAAAAAAAAAGATTTTTGCTCTGTATATCTGAAACAGCCTGGAAATAATGATGTGCATATATTTGGTTTTTGGAATCAAGTTGGCTATATATTTTTTTCCCCTTCCGTTGGATACATAAGTTTTATTTGTAATTTATTTGGTGCATCAGTGTTCATATATAGACTGTTCAGTATTTTTTATCCAGTATTTTGAAAGGCTATCCTAGTAGCATTACCATTTTTCTTTTTCTTTTTTTTTTAAAAAAAGGGGAGGGTTTGGGGTTGTTGTTTTTTTTAAGTCCTAAAAATTTGGGGGGGTATCTCAAAATTTGTGGATAGTGTTTATCTAGAAAATTCACTCAAAAAAAATTAATAAATAAACAGTAGTGTCTGAGGTGGTTCTTCCTCGTGGAACTAAAACTGAAACTTATATCCACCAGCTTTTCTTAACCTACCAGAGGTTAGTCTAGTAGTCTTTAAAAGTTCCAACTTGATCTTTAAAAAAAAAAAAAAAAAAAAAAAAAAGCAAAACCTTGTGTGTTCAGCTATGAAAAAAAAAAAAAAAAAAGGGCTATTTTACTCAGCATGAAAGCTGCGGTGCAAAGTGCTCATGTAAACTGTGCTGGCGTGTTCTGGTGCCATTCTTTTAGTGCCTGTTCAGAGACATGAACCCACACTATTGCTCCTGTAGCAACGCTAGCTGGGTGTGACACCTGGCCACTAACTAACTGACTAACTAGTTAACTGACCACCAGTGGTTGGCTTTCTGCAGTATAGAGAGAGAGTATTGGACAGCTGAACAGAACGATTATGTGACATGTATTGATTGTTGATATGCGTACTGAAACATGCTATTGAAACTGAACAACTGGTGTGTGGACTTATTGCTTGTGGTGTGAAAGGTGGGAGTTTGAATGCAAGGTGCGAGTTTGAATGCATTTAAATTACTTTTTTTTTGTGATGATGAATTACACCAAGTCTTTCAGGATTTTCTTCAAAAACTTTTATTTTGTTTAAAAAAATCCAACATTTCATATAAATTTAGATATGGATATGCTTTGCAAGTTATGTCATGTCATGATCATGCCATTTATGCACGCAGAAAAAAATACTCTCCATTTTTCTGTTCTTCTGAGAAGGCACAAGAGAGTGTGTGTGTCATCAGTCAGTCAGCGTAAAACCAACTTACTGATGGATGACTGGTGAACGTCACCCTCTTGTACCCCCTAACAACAACAGAGGTTTGGTTCTTAGTGCCAGCTGTCTGTCAGACGGGGACTGGATGTAAAAAAAGCACACGAGTGCTTACTCCATTATCCTCGATATAAAAGAATAAATCAAATCAAATTTGTTTTCTCCAAATTACAGGGATAGGCAAGAATGCTCAGTGTTGGGGGACAGGAGAGGTTAGGACATTGGGGGGGGTTAGAAGCGGTTAGAACATTAGAAGGTGGTGGGGGGGGGGGGGGGGGTGGAGAAGTTAACATGCTGTCAAAGGAAAGAAGAACCAAAGACATGACTAGTTCAAGAGGTGGAGGGCAGAGCAGTTAGGACATTATTTTATTTTGTGATCAATATGGGGGGGGGGGGGGGGGGGACCAGAGGAAGATGAGGTGAGGACATAAATAAATAATCATCAAAGCTTTCTAGGTCAGAGTGGAGTTAAGGTCATTTCAAGTCATGGGGAAGGTCAAAGCTTTCTAGGTCAGAGTGGAGTTATGGTCATTTCAAGTCATGGGGAAGGTCAAAGCTTTCTAGGTCAGAGTGGAGTTAAGGTCATTTCAAGTCATGAGGAAGGTCAAAGCTTTCTAGGTCAGAGTGAGTTAAGGTCATTTCTAGTCATGGGGAAGGTCAAAGCTTTCTAGGTCAGAGTGGAGTTAAGGTCATTTCTAGTCATGGGGAAGGTCAAAGCTTTCTAGGTCAGAGTGGAGTTAAGGTCATTTCTAGTCATGGGGAAGGTCAAAGCTTTCTAGGTCAGAGTGGAGTTAAGGTCATTTCTAGTCATGGGGAAGGTCAAAGCTTTCTAGGTCAGAGTGGAGTTAAGGTCATTTCTAGTCATGGGGAAGGTCAAAGCTTTCTAGGTCAGAGTGGAGTTAAGGTCATTTCTAGATATGGGGAAGAAGTAACGTGTATATAAGAAGTACGGGGTAACCCCTCTTTGCAATGAATGGCATGATCATAACCAGACAGCAGTTAACTTACAACACCAAAAATGTGGAACAAAATCAGTCCAGGTGATAAAATGTCATTAAAAAAAACCCACCTCTTCATGTCAAAAATGAGAGGCTCAAACCACTGCAGTAAAATGTAAATAAATAAATCGATGTGAACCCAAAAAATTTATTTAAAAATATTTTTTTTTTTAATTCAATGTGAACCAGCAGCTCTAAAACAAAACAAAACAAAGTTCTGCATAGAAGGTGATCACTGCTACAAGCAATGGGAGCACAAGATGAGGCAACAACAACAACATGGCAGACATCACACAGTCATGCAACTCTAACCATCTAGTAAGCTGGATACTTTATTACAACAACAAAGACTGCAAACTGACCAAAAAAAATCATCAGCAAAGAACACTTGCCTTGCTTTCAGGGGGAAGAAAGCCTTGATGTATGAAGCATTGTATAGCTTTCATCATCATCATCAATGTTCAGAAAAAACAAGGTGGAATGATTGGGAACTTGATTTATTACAAAAGCACAGCATTGCTCGTTCCAGTTGATAATGGCTTAAAGAAATAAAGGGTCTGAATTTTTCAGATTTTCCACTCAAGCACCTATCCATCGTTGAACAGTCATACCTCTTACCTATCCTGTTATGGTTGAACAGTCATACCACTCAATACTCCATATCAACCTCTTACCTATCCTGTTTTCGTTGAACAGTCATACCACTCAATACTCCATATCAACCTCTTACCTATCCTGTTTTCGTTGAACAGTCATACCACTCAATACTCCATATCAACCTCTTACCTATCCTGTTTTCGTTGAAAGTCATACCACTCAATACTCCAATCAACCTCTACCTATCTTTTTGTTTAAGTCTACCACTCAATACTCCATATCACCTCTTACCTATCCGTTATCCTCGCAATTTGATGACCCGGGTTTGATTCCCATTTGAGGGGATTTTTCCTCCAGAGTTAACACTAGTGCTGACTCCACTCCCTCGAAAAGTCCTTCGGATAAGACTATAAACCGAGGCCCTGTGTGCGAACCCATGCAGAACACCTTGCGTACATATTAAATCCTGTTCCACTTTTCGTAAGAGTAGGCCATCATGTGCCTGTAGGAACAGATGAAATTTACAAAACTGCATACACATGGGGACTGGATGTAAAAAAAGCATATGAGTGCTTATTCCATTATCCTTGATATAAAAGAATAAATAATTATAATGTTATCGTTGAACAGTCACACCACTCAATCCTCCATATCCACCTCTTCTCTCATCGTTCTTTCTGACAGCACTGAACACGGCTTCAAAAACAAGAGTTTGATTGAATCTCGAGATCATGAGGAATGTTTGGGACAGACGTTCACAGCTTGTAGGCGCAATTAAAAAAAACATTTATCACTGTTCAGCATGATAGGCAGTCTACACTGCTTGGATGGAATGAGATGAAAAAAAAAAAAAAGTTGATATGGTGATGGGGTAATCAGCTTAAATACTTGTTCTTCCCAATATTAGGAAAAATCAGCACTTTGAATACATGAGAAAAAGACGTAACGAAAAAAACGTATAGCTGAACTATTGTGTTTAAAAAAAGCCAGAGTAAAGTATACAAATCAAAATGCTGCAGATATCATCACCAGGTTGTAAAAGGGGTGATGTAAAAATAACTAGTGGGGGTAGCTAGCGTTCCTTACAACAAATCTCTCCATTTCTTTCACTCCTTGGTGAAGAAGAAAAATAACAGAACGCACTTCAAGCACCAGAAATACACAGTGTACATCAACAAGAAACCATGTCACCTTAGGAACTGGATCATATTTCATAAAAAAGATGCTGTGACAAAATAGATTCAATGTCTTGGACACAAAAGAGATCAAATGTAACAATACATATATTAATTAATCTTGCCAAAAGTAAAGAGGTGGGTGATGAAGAGATCACATGAAAAATGTCTAACAAAAAATGGAATATAAGTACAGCAGTTTTTACGATAGCTTTCAGTTGGGAGGACAATTAACCACTTTGCTTTCTCTAGTGTCACACATTAATAAATCTAAAACACTATCAACTGTTCAGTATTTCTGGAGCTACTCTCAGATCAGATCAACTGGAGATTGATCGCCAGTGCCATGACAGGTATGCAGAACAAAGTATGCACACCCAAAATCCTGACACTCCTGTCAGCGCTGGGGTGGAAACTGGAACATACCCAGCATTCACCCAAGGTTTTTCTGGCGAGACCCTGACTTGAAGGTAAAAGGTAAAGGTGACCCATAACCTATGCGGTCGTAGGGGAGCAAGGTGTCAGAAACCTCAGCTTCTCTAGGGGCCAGCATGTTGAGGGCAGCACCCATCTCCTCTCCCTTGCTGCTTTACCTTCCCTGGCCCTGAAGAGGGCAGGTACCCATTTACAGCTGGGTGAACTGGGGGACTGTATTGAAGCCAAGGCGTGCCATCCAACTGGTAACCACGCTTGACGCTGCTCAACTTGACTGGGGGAAAACAAGCACTGACACTGATTCCCGCCCCCAACTTAAAGCTAGGTTATTCTGCACACAGCGATACCTGCTGGAGATATAAGGAACACATCCATGCAGGGCTATCCACTCCTCTTACAGTCCACTCCTGACCAAGGACACACAGGTTCACATCACAGCTCAAAGTCCTGTAAAAAGTACACGTAGCTCAGTCTTTAAGATTACCACTACCTCCTTAGTCAAAAACTCAAACACTTTTTCATGCTGCTATAGCTGAGGAAAATCGGGAGTTGGGAGTCCCCAGGGGCTGTATATGGCAACGTTCTGGTGGCTCCTGCGACGGTATTAAACCATTCATATCGGTCATTGCCTTTCCATGGATCATTCCAGTGGCATGGAGAGGGGGGGGAGGGGGGTCTGCTGCATGGGTAACAGTTTGCCCTCCATACTTACTTACCCAGGCTTTGTGCTCTAAAGACCAGAGCAACTCCAATGTCTTCTGAGACTGATGGTGCTTACTACTATAGCTCTGCTGATTGTGATAGCCTTTATATCAGGGCAGTGGCCACCCAGTGAGCTCAAATGTAACATGGTATACTAATCCCTTCAAATGTCAAACACCATGGATCTCCACAAAGAATCAGAAAAATAACTGGCACATGACCTGGAATATTCCATTCCTACAGGCAGGAAATACAACAAGGCTGTGTTGAAGAACACCAGTCATTCTGCTTCAGGTTTTAATCCTGGACTACCCAAAAAAATCATTTTTTAAAAGGACCAATTATGAGTGATTTTCCTTTGAAATAAACTGGATAGAAAGCCAAGGCCAAAACCAAATTCTGAAAGGTTTCAACCATAATTTGCTGCCGAACAGTGCAAAAATGCATAGTTTCCACTGAGAAAATTAAAAGTTGAAATTGGTACCGTAGAAAAGAGGTAAAAGTATGATAAAAAAAAAGTGATTGTGAAAGAGCCCTGGCATTTGCACACTGTCCACATGAAATAACTAAAGGTTGTTTGTTCACAGATAGCAAGTAACAGTAGTAAAACATCTGCAACACTTCATAAAGGTGACAAGACACTTAGAAATGTATGATAAATTGTTAGCAGGCAAGAAACTCCATTTAGACAACTATGGTTATCAGTAAGCCAGGTGATCCAGTGAGTTGAATATGAGTATATGTTAAGACTCCAATAGGAACACGTGAAGAATGGAGGGATGAAAAATCGTTATTCAAATGAGATCACTACAGATTGAAAAAGAGATGTATAAAATAGTGCACACACGCACACACACACACACACACACACACACAACACACACACACATTACACACACCATCCCACAACTCAACGGGCAACATTGAATCTACCATTACCTCGTTAAAAATTAAATAATATTAATTTAATAAGTTATTGCAACAATGCAGACACGACAGACAGCAAGGCCCTAAAACACTCAGGAGACAAATACTAGCAGTCTCCACGATAGTGTAAACTGTTGCCCACAATGTTCCTCTCTAAAAAAAAAAAAAAAAGGCATGATCCATATTTCTACATCTGCTGCCAGTACAAACTGATCACCACCACTACAATGTGGCCGCCAAGGTAAAAATCAGTCCTCTTCCTTCTGTGGTGTACATTTTCAAACCACCTCCTTTGCACTTAGAATCACACAAGAATTAATCTTCACCACAAAACAATGTTCACATAAAAAAACAACAATGTTCACATGCTGTACAAGCTGTGAGAAATGTCCCCCCTGCTGCTAAAGAACACTTGCACAATATAGGCCTACATGTTGAGCATATTTAGCCATTTGGATAGTAAAACTCTTGATATGCAGGACAAAAATCCTTTCCCAATCAGTGCTAAAGAAAGCAGAGGTGTGAAACAATCCTAGGACAGTACGGTGGTTACAGTGTTGAAATGGGGATGTGACAGTAAGGAAGCAAGGTTACTACCTGGAGACTGCTCAGGTGTCTCATTACAAGGAATGCATTTCCCCTTGGAGTACTGTATGCATACTTTAAAAAAAATATTTTTTTTTTTACTTTATGTATACCCCGAGTACTGGCTAATTCCCCCTGAAATCCTTCAGAGGAGACGACAACAAACCAAGGTCCTGTGTGAGAACACACACAGCACCACACGCGCTGTGACATCATCCCCCTTTCACAAAGAGGGGTCAGCTACGACTGGAGGTCAGCATGACCTGAACATACCCAGCATGCACCCTGCTACCTGGAGAAGGATGGGCTCCGCCAGATTCAAGTTGCCCGAGACACATGGGTAAAACACTCAGTGCAGGGCTTCAACAACACCTCATGTTGGAGTTACTGGAAAAGTTCTGTCTGTCAAGTTTAACAGTCAAGGTAACATACGCTGAAAGTTCTTATTCATGGCACTGATGTGTCAGCTTGGGAAAGATAGAGGCTGGCAGCAAAGATGCTTCTAGCCTAACCTTCACTGTACTTTGTTGTTTATTCATTTATTTATTTATATAGATGGTCACTTGTTTCACTGAAGTAGATCAGATGAAAATAGTATTTCAAAAGCACGATTGAAATTTCACCTTCCATGCGAAAAGTTTGTCCTTTTGAATTATCAGAATGCTTTAAAAAAAAAAAAAAAAGAAAGAAAGAAAAAAAACCTCTGAGGGAATCTTCAAAGAAAAAAATGTTTAGCTTGTCATGTAACTCAGTTGAATAGCTTTTTACACAACATCTAAGTACATTTTCATACAGTGAGTATGGCAAAGGTTAAAAGAATAATCATTAAAAAAAAATGTAGGACATGATAAAGACAGTCAAGAGTATATGCCATGTTCATGTTCAGTGCCCAGCTCAGCAACAAAGCAAACACAGCGTGATACATAAACATGACGGTGAGAAAACAGAAATCACACTGTGAAAAAAACACGAATCACATACCATCTTTTGACTAAACAATACTCTGATCACATACTTCCATCCAAAAAATAATTAAGTGGTTAAAACCTGGTTTCATTCTGGTGATAAATCAACAAATATTGCACACTACCAACAACAACAAAAAATCACAAGAAAAAAATACAAAACAAGTGGATGAACTATCCGCTACAAATGAGTGTCGGCAATGTCTATTCTCTT
>CM060334.1:46582512-46600012 GCA_030674155.1 Stramonita haemastoma
AAAAAACAACAACAAAAAAAAACACACACACACAAAAAATAAAACCCAACTCACCAGGTCTAAAAAAAAAAAAAAAAAAAAAAAAAAAAAAAAATCTGAACTGACCAGGACAAAGTCGAAGATGCAGTAGAGCACCAGGAGCCAGAGCTGGCCGTACACCATGTGCAGCCCTCCCCACAGCCACGTCACCACCACCAACACCCACACCAACACCAACAGCCGCACCTCTGAACAAACAGCAGTCAAGTCATCATTCTCACACTCTGCACCGGGCACAACAGGCTAAATCACCATATGTTCACAAAGCTGAAACTTGTTCCTTCTCCCCTGTGTGCCTGTGGTAAAGAAAACCGTGTCTTTTTTTTTTCATGTCTTTGATTATGATTCGTATCAATATGCCTGTCAGTATTGTAATTGCCCTTCAGGGATGATAAAAGTGTTTTTGACTTGACTTGACTTGACTTGAAACCAGACAGGCGAGCACATCCTTCAGAGGTGTACGCTATTCAGCGACCTGAGGAAAAAAGTGTGGCTGATAGAGATAGCCCTGCAGACCAAGCTGTACGGCCCACGAGAGGAGCTGGAAAGGACATGCCATTATTTTTCCCAGACACATCTGATAGTGTAGAGGGAACAAGAGAAGAAGAAGAAGAAGAAGAAGAAGAAGAAGAAGAAGAAGAAAGAAGAGGAAAGAGGAAGAAGAAGAAGAAGAAGAAGAAGAAGAGAGAGGAAGAGAAAAGAAGAAGAAGAAGAAGAGAAGAGGAAGAAGAAGAAGAAGAGAGAAGAAGAAGAAGAAGAAAAGAAGAAGAGAAGAAAGAAAAGAAGAAAAGAAGAAGAAGAAGAAGAAGAAAGAAGAAGAAAGAGAAGAAGAAGAGAGAAGAAGAAGAGAAGAAGAAGAAGAAAGAAGAAGAAGAAGAAAGAAGAAGAAGAAGGGAAGAAGAAGAAAGAGAGAAGAAGAGAGGAGAGAAGGAAGAAGAAGAAGAAGAAGAAGAAGAAGAAGAAGAAGAAAGAAGAAGAAGAAAGAAGAGAGAAGAAGAAGAAGAAGAAGAAAAGAAGAAGAAGAGAGAGAAAGAAGAAGAAGAAGAAGAAGAAGAAGAAGAAGAAGAAGAAGAAGAAGGGAAAAGAAGAAGAAGAAAAGAGAAGAAGGAGAGGAAGAAGAGAAGAAAAAAGAAGAAAGCAAGAAGAAGAGAAAGAAAACAACAACAAAGTAGAAAAAAAAGAAACAGCATTCCATCTTCGATAAGCAGAGACAGATAGTATGATAATGATGAACACAGCATTACAACAACTACAAACAGTCTTTGTAAAAACAACAGATATTTACAAAATAACATCTCATCTTCTAAAACATCTGTTCGTATTCACTGATTTCTCTCTCTCTCTCTCTCTCTCTCTCTCTCTCTCTCTCTCTCTCTCTCTCTCTCTCTCTCTCTCTCCACGCGCGCCACGCGCGCGCGCGCACGCACGCACGCACGCACGCACGCACGCACGCACGCACGCACGCACGCACGCACGCACGCACGCACGCACGCACGCACGCACGCACGCACCACACACACACACACACACACACACACCACACACACACACACACACACACACAACAGAATTCAGCACAGCTGGACAGACAAGGCAAGGCCAGGTTAAGCCCAATGTTGACCTGTGATGTTGTAGCGGCCGCGGTAGATGTCGTCGTAGGGCTGCCACTGGGGGATGAGCTGGAAGACCTTGAGGAAGATGATCAGCCAGAACACCAGCACCAGCAACACCGGCACCATGATGCCCCCCACTGCCGCGTAGGAGTTGGTCAGGAAACAGCTGATACAGACAGGCATCATCGTCGTCATTGTCATCATCATCATATACAGGCATCATCGTCGTCATTGTCATCATCATCATATACAGGCATCATCGTCATCATCATCATATACAGGCATCATCGTCGTCATTGTCATCATCATCATATACAGGCATCATCGTCGTCATTGTCATCATCATCATATACAGGCATCATTGTTGTCATTGTCATCATCATCATATACAGGCATCATCGTCATCATCATCATATACAGGCATCATCGTCGTCATTATCATCATCATCATCATCATATACAGGTATCATCGTCGTCATTGTCATCATCATCATATACAGGCATCATCGTCATCATCATCATATTCAGGCATCATCGTCATCATCATCATCATCTGATACAGTCATCATCATCATCATCTGATACAATCATCGTTGTCACCGTCATCATCATCATAATCAGATACAGACATCATCATCATCTGATACAGTCATCATCATCATCTTGATGAACATCTTGCGCACACGTTAAATCCTGTTCCACTTTTCGTAAGAGTAGGCCATCGTGTGCCGGTGGGAACAGATGATAATATTTACAAAACTGCATACACACGGGGACCGGATGAAAAAAAAGCACATGATTGCTTATTCTGTTATCCTCGATATAAAAGAATAAATAAATCATCATCTGATACAGTCATCATCATCATCATCTGATACAGTCACACAGTCATCGTCATCATCTGATACAGGCATCATCATCATCATCTGATACAGTCGTCATCATCATCATCTGATACAGTCGTCATCATCACCACTATCATCATCTGATACAGTCACCATCATCACCACTATCATCATCTGATACAGTCACCATCATCATCTGATACAGGCACACAGTCATCATCATCATCATCATCTGATACATGGGGATATGGCAAGGCTGGGAAATGAACCCAGAACCTCACAGTTTATTTGTTGGCAGGTGAACGTCTTAACCATCCTGCCACCCTCCCTTTTAGATAAATCCGTTAATGACGTTTTTGAAACCAGGACTTCAACCTGGGGACAATTCAGTCATTAAACATCACAAGTCTTTTAGCATATTGTACAATGCTAACTCTCTTTGCCTGCATATCCTCTTAATTAAGCAGTCACACACACACACACACACACACACACACACACACACACACACACACACACACACACACACACACACACCAATCCAATCCAATCCAATCCAATCCAATCCAATCCAATCCAATGATGTTGCTTAGAGCCCCGCCAACCACATAGGCCATATTGGGGCTGTCACCTTGTCATATTTTAAAAACTCATATTAAAACTGTGTGACTATACACAGTTTAAAACGGGGTATAAAACCAACTTGACTGTCCTTGCTTGTATTGACGCCCTGGTCAACCATAAGGGTCAGCCCAGGACGGCCACCGCGTTGTGGGAAAACCCACATCGATCACACATAAAATGAGATAAAAACCAAAACCGGATTCCTTAAAACAACCTTGTCCTTAGAGACCAATGACCACACACACACAAGCCAACACAGCTTCCATCACTGACATTTCTCCATTGTTGTAGACGTCCCCATAGATCCTATCCACAGCCAGGTCTGTGGTGTACTTGTACACATTGAAGGTGACCGCATAGAACGCCGCCACATACACCAGGGGAACCCCTGAAACAGTCAGTACACACAGACACACAGGTGAGGGGCAGGTGACAGGCAGGTGACAGGACAGTCACTTCAGTGTACTGTCAGCCTAGGCTGTTTATCAAAGTGTATGCAGTTACCGCAAGTACAATGTCACAGTAGAAATCCTCTCACTGTGTGTGTGTGTGTTTTTCCTGACTGAAGGGTCAGACACACTCTCACACTCTCTCTCACATGCCCATAGACAGACACACACACAGGGGACAGATAACCTAGTGGTCAGAACATTGTGGTCACAATTTGACGACCCGGGTTCGATTCCCGTTCGAGGAGATTTTTCCTCTCCTGGAGTTAACATCAGTGCTGACTCCACTCTCCCCAAAAGTCCTATGGATGAGACTATAAACCGAGGCCCCATGTGTGAACGCGCACAGAACATCTTGCGCACGCATTAAATCCTGTTCAACTTTTCATAAGAGTAGGCCATCGTGTGCCGGTGGGAACAGATGACATTTACAAAACTGCACACACACGGGGACTGGATGTAAAAAAGCACAAGAGTACTTATCCCATTATCCTCGATATAAAAGAATAAAATAATAATTTTAAAAAAGACAGGCAGTCACTTCAGTGTACTGTCAGCCTAGGCTGCTTATCAAAGTGTATGCAGTTACAACAAGTGCTATGTCACAGTGGAAATTCTGTCTTTCTGTGTGCGTGCGTGTGTGTGTGTGTGTGTGTGTGTGTGTGTGTGTGTGTGTGTGTGTGTGTGTGTGTGTGTGTGTGTGTGTCTGTGTCTGTGTCTGTGTGTCTGTGTGTGCGCGCGCGCTCACGCAATGCAAGAGCCCCCAAAGAGATACGCAATGACAGTAATGAGAAAGGCAGTGTATCCCCACATCCACTTACCCCACCCTCCAAGAAAGTAAACGATGTATGACAGCTATGACAGTAATGACAGTAATGACAGTTATGACAGTTATGACAAAAGGCAGTGTATTCCCACATCCACTTACCCCACCCTCCAAGAAAGTAAACGATGTATGACAGCTATGACAGTAATGACAGTAATGACAGTTATGACAGTTATGACAAAAGGCAGTGTATTCCCACATCCACTTACCCCACCCTCCAAGAAAGTACACAATGTATGACAGTGGCAGTAATGACAGTGACAGTTATGACAGTTATGACAAAAAGCAGTATATCCCACATTCACTTACCCCAGCCTCCAAGAAAGTACACGATGTATCTGCGCTCGGTGTGTTCATCGTTCAGCACCAGAAGGTTCCAGAAGTTCACAGACTGCACACAGCAGCAGACAGCAAAGTGAATGCACTGCAACCTTTGCACCTGCACCTATTATACTGGTAGGAAAAATACACAACCACTGCAGGTACATACTGCACACCTGTGAGGTTTCTGCTTGTATAATTCATACTGAAAAATGAGACAGCAAAGTGAATGCACTGGAAACTTTGTGCCTGCACCTATTATACTGGTTGGAAAAATACACAACCAGTGCAGGTACATACTGCACAACTGTGAGGTTTCTGCCTACATAATTCATACTGAAAAAATGACCACTGCAGATACATACTGTATTAGTGTGATGCTTCTGCCTGCAGAATTCATATTGAAAAATGACCACTGCAGGTTCATACTGCACAAAAAATGACCACTGCAGGTACATACTGTAATAGTGTGATGCTTCTGCCTGCATAATTCATACTGAAAAATGACCACTGCAGGTACACACTGCAAAAGTGTGCTGTTTCTATTATAACTGTTTAGGCATTGCACTTTCAAGGACAGCTTTGTAGTTTATGTCTGATAAGTCTTTCAGACCCAAGTCAAACTCAACTCAACTTAACTGTCTCCATTGTCGCTGTCAACAGTAGGAGCTCCACGCAATACCACCAGGGTTCACCATCTTTCTCTGTCTCTGCTGAGTTCTACCATCTCCTGTAGCCCTCCCTCCCAGACCACTGATCTCAGTGACGTTGGCAATGTAGGATGTTGGTAGTCTGCCTCTTTTCCTTCTGCCCTCAACCTTACCTTGGAGATCTGTCATCATCAGATCTGTCTGTGTGTTTCTATTTGCATGATCAAAGTTTCTCAGCCTGCGCTTATCCAAAATCAGCCAACATTTGTCTTTGCACAGAGAGTTCATCAAGAATATTTTCATTTGTTTTTTTTCTGTGTGACCATTTGACTCTAAGGAGTTGCATTTAGAACCAAACGTAGGTCATCAAGGTTATTTTGCTACCTGACAATTTTGACGGTACCATACTAAAAATCTGTCGATATTTTTCTTTCATCTAATGCACTTACTTTCCTGCACACAGTGTATACACACACACACACACACACACACACACACACACACACACACACACACACACACACACCTGCATCATGATCCACATGAACTGTGTGAGGAAGAAGTAGTGCAGAAGCACACACACACACACACACACACACACACACTAAACACACACACACACACACACCTGCATCATGATCCACATGAACTGCGTCAGGAAGAAGTAGTGCAGGAACACTAACACACACACACACACAACACACACACACACACCACACACACACACACACACACACACACACACACACACACACAGACACACTAAAAACACACACACACACACCTGCATCATGATCCACATGAACTGCGTCAGGAAGAAGTAGTGCAGGAACACTAATACTAACACACACACACACACACACACACACACACACACACACACACACACAGACACACACACAGACACAGACACACACACACACACACACACACACACACACACACACACACACACACACACCTGCATCATGATCCACATGAACTGTGTGAGGAAGAAGTAGTGCAGGAACACTAACACACACACACACACACACACACACACACACACACACACACACACACACACACACACACACACTAAAACACACACACACACACACACACACACACACACACACACACACACACACACACACACACACACCTGCATCATGATCCACATGAACTGTGTGAGGAAGAAGTAGTGCAGGAACACTAACACACACACACACACACACACACACACACACACACACACACACACACACACACACACACACACTAAAACACACACACAGACACACCTACATCATGATCCACATGAACTGCGTCAGGAAGAAGTAGTGCAGGAACACTAACACACACACAGACACACACAGACACACACTCACACACACACACACACACACACACACACACACACACACACACACACACACACTAACACACACACACACACACACCTGCATCATGATCCACATGAACTGTGTGAGGAAGAAGTAGTGCAGGAACACACACACACACACACACACACACACACACACACACACACACACACACACACACACACACACCTGCATCATGATCCACATGAACTGTGTCAGGAAGAAGTAGTGCAGGAACAGCCCCATCACGATGCACCGGTAGTTGCTGCCGTGCACAGACACCGCCAGAATGTTGCTGGGGCTGAAGTAGGCGTCCAGCACCAGACATAGCTGTACACAACACATAAAAACAACAGTGTGCCGCCGCTGTAGTCTAGTGGTTAAGGCGTTGGACTCGTAATCTAAAGATTGCGGGTTCGATCCCAGCTTTCGGCTATGGCGTTGTGCCCTTGGAAAAGGCACTTTACGGCTATTTTCTCACCCCACCCAGGTGTAAAAAGGGTACCAACCTTGTGTTGGGGGTTAACCCTGCGATAGACTGGCGTCCTATCCAGGGGGGAGTCTATGACTCTCAGTCGCTTAACGCCACAGAAACCGGGATAAGCACCGGCCTGATGAGCCTTAGGCTTGGGACAGACTTTAACTAACTTTAACAACAGTGTGCCTTTATCCAGCACCAGACATAACTGTCATAATACAAAACACAACAATATACATAACACAAAATACAACAATATACATAATACACAACACAACAATATACATAACACAACACACAACAATATACATCATACAAAACACAACAAAACACAACAATGGTGTGCCATTATCCAGCACAGACATAACTGTACATAACACAACACAACAATATACACAACACATCACAACAATGTCATTATCCAGCACCAGACATGACTGTACATAACACAACACAGTAATATACATAACACAACAATATACACAACACAACAATAGTGTGCCATTATCCCATTATCCTGTACTAGGCATAACTGTCCACAACATAACATTAGTGTGCCATTATCCAGCACCAGACATAGCTGAAATAACACAAAACACAACAACATACATAACACATCATAACAATGCTGTGCCATTATCCAGCACCAGACATAGCTGTCATAATACAAAACACAATATATATAACACATCACAACAATAGTCTGCCATTATCCAGCACCAGACATAACTGTACATAACACAACAATGTACATAACACAACACAACACGCAACAATAATATTTCATTATCCAGCATCCAGCACCAGACATAACTGTGCATAACATAACGCAACAATATACATAACACAACACAACAATGCTGTGCCATATAACTGTACATAACAAAACACAACAATAGTGTGCCATTATCCAACATAACTGTACAGAATACAAAACACAACAATATACATAACACAACAACAGTGTGCCATTATCCAGCACCAGACATAACTGTCCATCACATAACACAATAACAGTGTGCCATTATCCAGCACCAGACATAACTGTCCATCACATAACACAATAACAGTGTGCCATTATCCAGCACCAGACATAACTGTCCATCACATAACACAACAATAGTGTGCCATTATCCAGCACCAGACATAACTGTAGAGAATACAAAACACAACAATATACATAACACAAAACACAAAAATAGTGTGCCATTATCCAACATAACTGTACAGAATACAAAACACAACAATATACATAACACAACAACAGTGTGCCATTATCCAGCACCAGACATAACTGTTCATCACATAACACAATAACAGTGTGCCATTATCCAGCACCAGACATAACTGTCCATCACATAACACAATAACAGTGTGCCATTATCCAGCACCAGACATAACTGTCCATCACATAACAAAACAATAGTGTGCCATTATCCAGCACCAGACATAACTGTAGAGAATACAAAACACAACAATATACATAACACAAAACACAAAAATAGTGTGCCATTATCCAACATAACTGTACAGAATACAAAACACAACAATATACATAACACAACAACAGTGTGCCATTATCCAGCACCAGACATAACTGTCCATCACATAACACAATAACAGTGTGCCATTATCCAGCACCAGACATAACTGTCCATCACATAACACAATAACAGTGTGCCATTATCCAGCACCAGACATAACTGTACATAACATAACACAACAATATACATAACACAACACAACAATGCTGTGCCATATAACTGTACATAACAAAACACAACAATAGTGTGCCATTATCCAGCACCAGACACAACTGTACAGAATACAAAACACAACAATATGCATAACACAAAACACAAAAATAGTGTGCCATTATCCAGACATAACTGTACATATCACATCACAACAATGTCATTATCCAGCACCAGACACAACTGTAATAATACACAACACAACAATTTACATAACACAGAACACAACGATTCTGTGCCATTAACCAGCACCAGACATAACTGTACATAACAAAATAACAGTGTGCCATTATCCAAAAAATACAAAACTTTTTTTTCAGTGGATTAGTGGTCTAGGTGGTAACACACCTTGCCCAGAAAGCAAAAAGTCTGGGTCGGAGTGTGCGGTGGTTCGTACCCCGCTGGGCCCAAAACTTTTTCCCCATCCTTTAGAGACCCTGAGTGGTGGTCTGGGCGCTAGTCTTTCGGATGAGACAATAAACCAGGTCCCGTGTGTTGCACATCAATATTTAGCGCACGTAAAAGAACCCATGGCAACAAAGGGGTTGACCCTGGCAAAATTCTGTAGAAAAAAGCCACTCTGATAGGGAAACAAATACAATTGTAGACAGGGAAAAGAAAAAAAAAAAAGGGTAGGCACTGCACTTGTGGCGACGCGCTCTCCCCGGGGAGAGAGAGCAGCCCGAATTTCACGCAGAGAAATCTGCTGTGACATAACGTGGTACAAAATACAAAATACAAATCCAGCACCAGACATAACTGGGGAAAAAAAGCAAAATGTAAATGTTAAGAATAGTGTATAAAAATACACTATTTTTATACACTATACACTATTGGGACTGCCCAACCCCTGCAACGCCTCCTACTAGCCACACAGGATCGTGAAGCATGGAAAAAGATCTCCGTTGCGTCTTCTCTCATGTCCCCCCTACGTCCTTTGGGACATGGGACTGAGTGAGTGAGTGAGTGAGTATAAAAATGCTTATAAAAAAATTAGCAAAATGTAACCGTGGGTATATTCTTCAGTCACAACTATTTCCCTGAATTTTTTAACAACAACAAATAAACCAAGGGGGAGGGGGGGGGGAGAGTAAGATAGACTTACCTGAGTGGCAAAGATGGCAAACATCAGGTGTTGTATGAGGCTGGCAGCAAAGGTGGGCTGTTTGTGACACAGGTGATGGGTCAGGATCACTATCATCACACACACCTGCACACAGGTAATGCATCAGGATCACTATCATCACACACACCTACACACAGAAAGAACACACACAGCCATGAAAGAATATGTACATAGATAATGCAATCACAATCACTATCACCACACACACCTGCACACAGGTAGAAAGAACACATGCATAGATAATGCAATCAGGATCACTATCATCACACACACCTGCACGCAGGTAGAACACACACACAGCCATGAAAGAATACATACACAGATAATGCAATCATAATCACTATCATCACACACACCTGCACACAGGTAGAAAGAATACATACATAGATAATACATCAGGATCACTATCATCACACACACCTGCACACAGGCAGACACACACACACACACACAGCCATGAAAGAATATGTACATAGATAATGCATCAGGATCACTATCATCACACACACCTGCACACAGGTAGAAAGAATACATACATAGATAATACATCAGGATCACTATCATCACACACACCTGCACACAGGCAGAACACACACACACACACAGCCATGAAAGAATATGTACATAGATAATGCAATCAGTGTAGTGGAGAACTAGAGAGGACTGAATAACATAAAAAAATATATCAATCAAATAAAAAGTCGGCCTATCGACAAACACAACACTGAACATTTATTCTTCAAATCTAGGTAAAAACGTAAAAGGTAAAGGAGTCCCTTAACCTATGTGATCGTAGGGGAGCAAGGCATCAGAAACCTCAGCTTCTCCAGGGGCCAGCATATTGAGGGCAGTGTCCATCTCCTCTCCCTCGCTGCTATACCTTCCCTGACCCTAAAGAGGGCAGGTACCCATTTACAGCTGGATGAAATGAGGGACTGTTCTGAAGTGAAGGCACACAAACGGTCACCCATCCAACTGGTAACCACGCTCGATGCTGCTTAACCTTAGCTTAGGGAAAGCAAGTGCTCTGACCACTGAGCTATCCTGTCCTCTATTCTTCAAATCTACATCACATAAACTACACTAGTGTGGGTTAGGGGAGAGGTGAGCCCATTGCTGATCCTGTGGGTAAATAAAAGATCCATCAAGAGTTGGCAGAGTGGTGTTAGGGTGTTTTGGGGGTTGTTTTCTGTATGCTTTAGCACTGCAGATTAAAACCAGTGAAATCAGAGATCCTTTCACAACTGAAAGGATTACAAGCCTGTCAGCTTTTCACCACAGCTTTTGTATCCATCATGTGGAAAATTCACACACCCAAGCACATACACACACGCACGCACGCACGCACGCACGCACGCACGCACGCACGCACGCACGCACGCACGCACGCACGCACGCACGCACGCACACACACACACACACACACACACACACACACACACACTCTGACTCCACTCTCCCCCAAAGTCCTTCGGATGAGACTATAAACTGAGGTCCCATGTGTGAATGCACGCAGAACATCTTGCGCACATGTTAAATCCTGTTCCGCTTTTTGTAAGAGTAAGCTATTGTGTGCCAGTGGGAACAGATGACATTTATAAAACTGCATACACACGGGGACTGGATGTAAAAAAAAGCACAAGAGTGCTTATTCCATTATCCTCGATATAAAAAGAATAAATAAATAAAACACACACACACACACACACACACACACACACACACACCAGTTGCAGGGACTCAAGTGGATTAAAACGACCCCCCCCCCCCCCCAAAAAAAAAAATGATGAAAATAGAAGAAACTCTAAAAAGTTGGTGCGCCAGTAGAATTAATCGATGTCAAGACTGCTGGAGATCTCTTTTCTTTTTTTTTTTGTCTTTTCATTTCTCCATTTCTTTCTTATCTATTTTCTTTCATTTCAAAAATAATTAAATAAACACTCATGCTTTTTTTTTACATCCAGTCCCCACGAGCATGCAGTTTTGTCCTTGGTTTAACTGATGACCCAAATTTTCGCATCCACACCAAGAAGACTGACTGACTGGCGGAGGGGATAGCCTAGTGGTCAGAACATTGTGCTCGCAATTTGACGACCCGTGTTTGATTCCCATTCGAGGGGATTTTTCCCCTGGAGTTAACTTCAGTGCTGACTCCACTCTCCCCAAAAGTCTTTCGGATGAGATTGTAAACCCAGGTCCCGTGTGCGAATGCATGCAGAACATCTTGCGCACACATCAAATCCTGTTCTGCTTTTCGTAAGAGTAGGCCATTGTGTGCCGGGGTGGGAACAGATGACAATATTTACACAACTGCATACACACAGGGACTGGATGGAAAAAAAAGCACATGAGTGCTTATCCCATTATCCTCGATATAAAAGAATAAAATAAATAAAAATATAAATAAATAAAACACACACACACACCAGTTGCAGGGACTCAAGTGGATTAAAACAACCCCCCCCCCCCCCCAAAAAAAAAAAAGATAAAAAATAGAAGGAAAATTTCTTTCCTTTCAAGGGTAATGGAATAAACACTCGTGCTTTTTTTTTATTTACATCCAGTCCCCACGAGCATGCAGTTTTTGTCTTTGATTTAACCGATGACCCAAGTTTTCACATCACAGTGCACAAATCCAACATCACTCAGTCAAGAGTGCTACATTTAGCGTGCTCTTTCCTTTTACCTAGTCCAAGTGTGGTCAGTTCCTGCTATAAATAGCACCAGCTGGCCCCGACTGGGCTGGAATGGGATGGGATGGGTTAATTAGCAGCCGAGAGGAGCTGAAAGTGGGGGAAACTGACTGCTGTGACATCCACACCAAGAAGACTGACTGACTGACTGACTGACCATGGAGAAGCCAGTGATGATGTAGAACCAGAGAGTGTAGCCGATGATACCAGAGTCGTACACTTCAGCAATGACGGCGTAATTGGTCATGTGACCACAGCCGCAGTCTACAAAGTCGTCGGTGGCCATGCGGAGGTTGTTTCGCACGTAGCACACATCGGAGGGGTTGATCCACTTTCCTGACGATGGTTCAAAGTACACACACCTGTCAAAAAACACAAGAAAGAGGTTGACATGCTGATAAAAGTTATAGGTAAAAAAAGGTAAAGGCATCCCATAACCTAGGCGGTCATAGGGGAGTAAGGCATCAGAGACCTCAGCTTCTCTAGGGGCCAGCATGTTGAGGGCAGCGCCCATCTCCTCTCCCTCGCTGCTTTACCTTCCCTGACCCTAAAGAGGGCAGGTACCCATTTACAGCTGGGTGAACTGTACTGAAGCCAAGGCGCACAAACGGTCACCCATCCAACTCATAACCACGCTTGACACTGCTTAACTTGACTTGGGGAAAGCGAGTGCTCTGTCCACTTAGCTACCCCGCCCCCTATAAACGTGTCATGTTTATCTGTCCACCCTCTATCAAAGATTAAGCTGAAACATCTGCCAAGTTGCTGATGGGGAGAAACATACCTGGAGCAGAATGTAGCTTCTTCTTTTTCTTTTTTTTTTTTTTTTGATTATTATAAATTATTGCGCTGCCATTAAGCGCCTGACAAGTCAGGCCCCACACATCCTACTTTAGCATGACACAGAATTGTTATTTTTTAAGTCTTTCTGGAAAAAAAGACAGGAGAATGGACCAAGGCAAGAAAACAGACAAGGAGGGGGTGACAAGAAGAAGAGCAACAAGGCAGAAAACAAAGGGAGGGATAGAAAAGAGGAAATTCCTTGCACAGAATTTCTAGAAGGTGGGGTGCTGTTTATACTGACAGGGCTTCCAACATCTTTGTCTCTAAGCTCTTGATAAAATGAGCATGAAATCCTTATACACTACATATTGTACATTTACCTATTAATTCTCTCTCTCTCTCTCTCTCTCTCTCTCTCTCTCTCTCTCTCTCTCTAACTCTCTCTCTTCCTCCCTCTCTCTCTCTCTTTCTCTGTCTGTCTGTCTGTCTGTCTGTCTGTCTGTCTGTCTGTCTCACCTGTTGCCTAAACATGTTACCATCCATATTGAGAAATACTTTATTCACATTTTGTGCTATTTAATAATCACGTGTTGAATGTAGTTGATTTTGTGTAACCTTTTAATTTTCAAGTAAACTGAATAACTATGTCCATGATTACAAAATGGTTATAAACGTGATTTTTATTACCATAATCATAAGATTCAGGTACTAGAATATGTATGTCCTAATATATATGCCTTACAGCGGATGGATTCCTTTTGTGTTCCATTACATGACTTGACTAAAATTAGGCATATACTTCCTTTAGAATGAAGTTTATTGATGACATGAGCGCAAACGTGTGTGTGTGTGTGGTGTGTGTGTTTGGGTGTGTGTGTGGGGGGATAATTGTTTTTATTTTTTGTCTCCCCTTGTATTAAAATATTATGATTTGCATGACTTTTTTTGTTGATAAGTTGTACCTCAAGTTTTTGATGTTTTGTTCTTGTTTTTTTTCTGTTTTAACTTTGCTGTTTGCTTTTGTTTCTTCTTTTTTATATGAAGTATGAATGTAAAAGAAAGGATAATATTGTCACCTGATATGATTGTTTGACTTTTATCATTCTTTTTTCTATGACAAAAAACCCCACAACACCTCAAGTACATGTGCGCCTGCGGATATGTGCTTATATAAGTGTGAGTAAGTGTGTGTGTGTGTGTGTGTGTGTGTGTGTGTGTGTGTGTGTGTGTGTGTGTGTGTGTGTGGTAATTGTGTGTGTGTGTGTGTGTGTGTGTGAGTGTACGTTTGTTTTGTATGTGCATGTGCGTGCGTGCGTGCATGCGTGAATGAGTTGCACGTATGTATGTATGTATGTGTGTGTGTGTGTGTGTGTGTGTGTGTGTGTGTGTGTGTGTGTGTGGTGTGTGTGTGTGTGTGTGTGTGTGTGTGCCTAACCTACGTGAAGGAGTGAGTTTTACAGTGTATTATTATCATACTATTATCACTATTGTTGATATTATTCTTATTGATATCATTATAATCATTGTATTATCTCTAGTTCCTTTTGAGATCATTTTGTTGTTATGAGTTGTAACAATGTTGTAGCCAAATATTTTTGGGTGGACTTTTCTTGGTTGTTAAGTTGTTTATTTCATTATGTTCCTTTGTTTGCTCTTTATCTATTAACGCTTTCCTTTTTCTTCAATAATCAAAATCTTTTTATTGTGACTTCTGATTTTCATCTTCTGAATGAGTGCATTTTTATTACCTTATTATATGTAGTGTCCTTATTCCTTTATGTTGTTTGGTACTGCATATAGTTTTACTGTTTAGTATCTTTTTATCTTGATGTTATCCCTTAAAAGGGCGGGGACTGGATGTAAAAAAGCACATGAGTGCTTACCTATTATCCTCGAATAAAAGATTTTGCCTTGCCTTGCCTTGCCTTGTCTCTCTCTCTCTCTCACACACACACACCCACCATCCCCCCCCCCCCCCCCCCCACACACACACACACACACCACACCACACCACACCACACCACACACACACACACCCCACCCCACCCCCACCCCCACACCACACCATACCCCCCACACACACCACCCCCACACACCACACCCCACACACACCACCACACCATACCCCCCCACCCCCACCCCCCACACACCATCCCCACACCCCACCCCCCACACCACACCCCCACACCCCACACACACACCACCCCCACACACCACACACACCACCCCACACACCCCACCCACACCACACACACACATACACCCCACCCCCACACTTACTGAGCTCTCTTGGTAGCAATGCGGTTGTCAGGGGTGTGGATGCGAAACTCTGCAGGTTCTGAGGTTGGCCCAGAGTCTCTGCCTTTGAGACCAAAAGACAGCACCTGCAACACACGCTCCAGATCAGTACACTGCCAACAGTAACCACCAGTATTCAAAATATGTGAAAGATAGAAACTGTATTTGTGTTGAGAAGATTACAAATCGTCATGTCATTTATAATTGTGGACATTTAAAAGCATTTTTACCTGATATACCTAGTTTGTCACTGGATCAGATTTTGTCTGAACCTTCGTTGCTGTTGGACATTGTGTTAGCGTTGAAAAGAAGTCCAATAATCCAGTTTTTGTAGTATGTTAGGGTTAGTTTTTTATTTCAGCACTGTTAAATGACATTTGTCAGTTTATTGTTTACTCTTTCTTGTCAGATTTTTTTGGGGGGGTCTAAAATCACTAAATGTGAACAGACGTTAAACTGAAGATATACACCAGTGTTCAGCATAGTAGAGGAACAAAAAACAAAACAACAACAAAAAACAGCAACACAACCTCCCCCCCCCCCCCCCTGCCCTTTCCGATAAATCAAAACCCAAGACAGACAGGATTAAAACAAACAGAACCCAAAGCACACACACTCATGCACAGAACAGTAGTGCATTTACAGACCTTTGTCAAGTTAGGTCTACAAACATCGCTGACCCACTGACTCACCCAGCTATAACAACAAATAATAACAAAAAATAAAAATTATAAAATAATAAATAAATAAATAAATTTTTAAAAGACCGACCCGGTTGTGAGCAAGACAAAAATTTTTTTTTTTTTTTAAATGTTAAAAGAAAAAAAGAAAAAAAAGACTGGCCCTGTTGTTGAGCAAAACAAAAAATTTATAAAAAAAAAAAAAAGAATAAAAAATTTATAAAAAAAAAAAAGACTGACCCGGTCGTTGAGTAGATTCTCCCCATTCTCTGTCGGGAACCACTGCCGACTGCTGTACTCTATGATGTGGAAATCCACACACTGCAACATCACACACACACACACACGCACCATACGCACGCACGCGCACACACACACACACACACACACACACACACACACACACACACACACACACACACACACACACACACACACACACACATACATTATTATATTATTATTACATTATGATATTCTGCTGCAAGTGTAGCTCACTGGTTACTCCTACTATTATTTTTTTGCTTGTTTTCTTCTTCTTCCTCCCTTCCCCCCAATGTGGTCATCTATATGTAACCTATTTTAAATTGATTTGATTGTACAGCGCAGTGAGCCCATGTTTTTGGGAATTCGCGCTATATACGCCTCCATTTTACTTACTTTCTTACTTACTTACTTACTTACTTACTTACTTACTTACTTACTTACTTACTTACTTACTTACTTACTTACTTACTTACTTACTTACTTACTTACTTACTTACTTACTTACTTACTACTTACTTACTTACACACACACACACACACACACACACACACACACACACACCACGGCTTCTCATAGCGGTCTCTTTAGTTCCCCGCTCAAAGTTCATGACCCGCAGCTGGCAGGGCGTTGATATAAATAAACGGGGCAAAAGGAAAGACGGCAGTAGCAGCTAGTGCTATAGCCGTGTT
>CM060334.1:46605012-46610012 GCA_030674155.1 Stramonita haemastoma
AGAGCAAAAATAATCTTTTGTGAAAGAAAAAAAACCCAGACTAGATCACACAAACAACATGAAACATTCAGTATAGCTTTCACATTCATTTTTCTTTTTTGTCTTTTCCACTACATTCTACAAGAAAAATGAATGCATGAATAAATTGATTTTGAATAATTAGATGGCTTGATGAGGAAAAAAAGCAAATGCATTCCTTATTCATCATACAATTTAGAAACAAAAAATTTCATTTTGAATTGATTTTGACTTTCACACACACATCCCCACACGCACACATCCACGCACACACACGCAACACACACACACACACACCACACACACACACACACACACACACACACACACACCACGCATGTACGCAAGATGTTCTGCATGCGTTCACACACAGGGCCTCGGTTTATAGTATCGTCCAAATGACTTTGGGGGAGAGTAAGTCCTTCAGATGAGACTAAAAACCAAGGCCCCGTGTGTGAACACACGCAGAACATCTTGTGCACACATTAAATCCTGTTCCGCTTTTCATAAGAGCAGGCCATCATGTGCAGGTGAGAACAGATGACATTTACAAAACTGCATACACATAGGGACTGGATGTAAAAAAGCACAAGAGTGCTTATCCCATTATCCTCGATATAAAAGAATAAATCAATCAATCAACCAATCACTATAGACAAAGGAGCATACATACAGGGCCTTATAGTTGTAGCCTTGTAGTGTCACTGTCAATCAATCACTATAGACAAAGGAGCATACATACAGGGCCTTATAGTTGTAGCCTTGTAGTGTCACTGTCAATCAATCAATCAATCACTATAGACAAAGGAGCATACATACAGGGCCTTATAGTTGTAGCCTTGTAGTGTCACTGTCAATCAATCAACCAATCACTATAGACAAAGGAGCATACATACAGGGCCTTATAGTTGTAGCCTTGTAGTGTCACTGTCAATCAATCAACCAATCACTATAGACAAAGGAGCATACATACAGGGCCTTATAGTTGTAGCCTTGTAGTGTCACTGTCAATCAATCAATCAATCACTATAGACAAAGGAGCATACATACAGGGCCTTATAGTTGTAGCCTTGTAGTTTCACTGTCAATCAATCACTATAGACAAAGGAGCATACATACAGGGCCTTATAGTTGTAGCCTTGTAGTGTCACTGTCAATCAATCACTATAGACAAAGGAGCATACATACAGGGCCTTATAGTTGTAGCCTTGTAGTGTCACTGTCAATCAATCACTATAGACAAAGGAGCATACATACAGGGCCCTATAGTTGTAGCCTTGTAGTGTCACTGTCAATCAATCACTATAGACAAAGGAGCATACATACAGGGCCTTATAGTTGTAGCCTTGTAGTGTCACTGTCAATCAATCACTATAGACAAAGGAGCATACATACAGGGCCTTATAGTTGTAGCCTTGTAGTGTCACTGTCAATCAATCAATCAATCACTATAGACAAAGGAGCATACATACAGGGCCTTATAGTTGTAGCCTTGTAGTTTCACTGTCAATCAATCACTATAGACAAAGGAGCATACATACAGGGCCTTATAGTTGTAGCCTTGTAGTTTCACTGTCAATCAATCACTATAGACAAAGGAGCATACATACAGGGCCTTATAGTTGTAGCGTTGTAGTGTCACTGTCAATCAATCACTATAGACAAAGGAGCATACATACAGGGCCTTATAGTTGTAGCCTTGTAGTGTCACTGTCAATCAATCACTATAGACAAAGGAGCATACATACAGGGCCTTATAGTTGTAGCCTTGTAGTGTCACTGTCAATCAATCACTATAGACAAAGGAGCATCATACAGGGCCTTATAGTTGTAGCCTTGTAGTTTCACTGTCAATCAATCACTATAGACAAAGGAGCATACATACAGGGCCTTATAGTTGAGCCTTGTAGTGTCACTGTCAATCAATCACTATAGACAAAGGACATACATACAGGGCCTTATAGTTGTAGCCTTGTAGTGTCACTGTCAATCAATCACTATAGACAAAGGAGCATACATACAGGGCCTTATAGTTGTAGCCTTGTAGAGTCACTGTCAATCAATCACTATAGACAAAGGAGCATACATACAGGGCCTTATAGTTGTAGCCTTGTAGTGTCACTGTCAATCAATCACTATAGACAAAGAGCATACATACAGGCCTTATAGTTGTAGCCTTGTAGTTTCAACTGTCAATCAATCACTATAGACAAAGGAGCATACATACAGGGCCTTATAGTTGTAGCCTTGTAGTGTCACTGTCAATCAATCACTATAGACAAAGGAGCATACATACAGGGCCCTATAGTTGTAGCCTTGTAGTGTCACTGTCAATCAATCAATCAATCACTATAGACAAAGGAGCATACATACAGGGCCTTATAGTTGTAGCCTTGTAGTGTCACTGTCAATCAATCAATCAATCACTATAGACAAAGGAGCATACATACAGGGCCTTATAGTTGTAGCCTTGTAGTTTCACTGGGGGCCAGCGTCCTGCTGACACTGTGACATAGGCACACACTTTGGTCACCCTGCACACACATACACACCACACACATGAACAAACACATGAATAAACACATGAACAAGCAAACAAACACATGAACAAACACATGATCAAGCAAACACATGAACAAACACATAAACAAGTACACAAACAAATGAACAAGCAAACAAACAAATGAACAAGCAAACAAACACACATGAACAAGTACACAAACAAACACATGAACAAGCAAACAAACACACAAACAAACACATGAACAAGCAAACAAACACATAAACAAGCACACAAACGAGCACACAAACAAGCACACAAACAAACAAGCACACAAACAAACACACAAACAAACACACAAACAAACACACAAACAAACACACAAACGAACACATGAATAAACAAACACACAAACACACAAACAAACACACTAACAAACAACCAACCAAACAAACACACAAACAAACACACAAACAAAACCAAGACCTTACAGTTCATCATCAACCAGAGATGGCTCAGGGCAGGTCTTTCCGGCCAGAAGGTTATAGGTCACTTCCTCCACACGCTCCGCCAAAGAGTAGTGGCCCCTGGTTCCGTCGTTTTTACTGGGGTCCAGCATCTTGCACAGCAAATCCAGGGTGGCCTCCCATACCTCCTCCGGTAATCTGAGCAGAGGGGAGTTAGTTTAGTTCAGCTTAGTTTAGTTTATAGTTTAGCTCAGCAATATACAGCAAGGTCACATATACAACAAGGTTACATATACAACAAGGTCACATATACAACAAGGTCACATATACAACAAGGTCACATATACAACAAGGTCACATATACAACAAGGTCCCATATACAACAAGGTTACATATACAACAAGGTCCCATATACAACAAGGTCACATATACAACAAGGTCACATATACAACAAGGTCACATATACAACAAGGTCACATATACAACAAGGTTACATATACAAGATGCAATACACAACAAGGTCACATATACAACAAGGTCACATATACAACAAGGTTACATATACAACAAGGTTACATATACAACAAGGTTACATATACAACAAGGTCACATATACAAGATGCAATATACAACATGGTCACATATACAAGGTCCAATGTACAACAAGGTCCAATGTACAACAAAGTCACATATACAAGGTCCAATGCACAACATGGCCACATATACAAGGTCAAATGTATAACAAGGTCGAATGTACAAGGTTACATATACAAGGTCCAATGGACAAC
Organism: Stramonita haemastoma; assembly: GCA_030674155.1. Classification (NCBI taxonomy): domain Eukaryota; kingdom Metazoa; phylum Mollusca; class Gastropoda; order Neogastropoda; family Muricidae; genus Stramonita; species Stramonita haemastoma. The sequence continues at coordinate 46,608,786 of CM060334.1, forward strand.
AAGGTCACATATACAAAGTCCAATGTACAACAAGGTAACATATATAAGGTCCAATGCACAACAAGGTAACATATATAAGGTCCAATGCACAACAAGGCCACATATACAAGGTCCAATATACAAGGTCCAATATACAACAAGGCCACATATACAAGGTCCAATATACAACAAGGCCACATATACAAGGTCCAATATACAACAAGGCCACATATACAAGGTCCAATATACAACAAGGCCACATATACAAGGTCCAATATACAACAAAGCCACATATACAAGGTCCAATATACAACAAGTTGAAGGCCACATGTACAAGGTCCAATATACAACAAGTTGAAGGCCACATGTACAAGGTCCAATATACAACAAGGTCACATATACAAGCGCATACAAAGCAACTTGCTGGAGGAGTAGGCCAGATGTGGATGGTTGGGATGGATGACACAACACACACACACACAACATAACAAAACACACACACAAACACCCCCCCACACCCCCCCCCCCACACACACACACCCACGAACACCCCCCCCCCACACACACACACACACTGTGACACACAACCCCCCCCCCCCCCCCACACACACACACACACCTACAAACACCCACAAACACCCATACACACACACAAACACCATCCCCCCCCCACACACACACACATGAACCCCACACACACACACACAAACACACATGAGCACCCCCACACACACACAATCCCCCCCCCCCGCCAACATACACACACACAATACAACCCCCACACACACACAATACAACCCCCACACACACAAAAACACAACCCACACACACAAACACCCCCCCCCCCCATACACAACCCCCCCCCCTCCACACACACACACACAACCACCCCCCCTCCCCCCCCCCACCTACCCATCCCTCCCCCCCACACACACACACTACCTAATTATAAGCCCTCACCTTCCATTGCTGCCCTCCCTGTTGATCTGTTTGACCATGTCGTCAATCACCGTCACCTCTGACTTGGTCAGTGGACCCTGCGCCTCCCGGTCCAGATCGGCCAGAGTCCTGTGCAGTCAACCACATAAATGTTCATACTGTTGTTGTTGTTGTTGTTGTTGTTGTTGTGCGTTTTCCTGCTTAACACTTTATGGGGTGGGGGTGTTGGGGATGGGTGGACCTAGAATGTGCATTAGCTTATTCCATTATCCTGATCTGCCAGAGTCCTGTGCAGTCAATGACACCACT
>CM060334.1:46615012-46625012 GCA_030674155.1 Stramonita haemastoma
ACCATCACCACCACCACCGCCGCCGCCACCACCACCACCATCACCACCACCCACCATTACCACCACCCACCATCACTGCCACCACCATCACCACTGCTGCCACCATCACCAACATCACCACTGCCACCACCACCACCACCGCCGCCACCACCACCACCACCACCATCACCACTGCTGCCACCACCATCACCACTGCCGCCACCACCACCACCATCACCACTGCTGCCACCACCACAGCCACCGCCACCACCACCCACCTGAGAACGCCGCAAGAAAACCAGCACACCATCCTCCTTCACGAAGTCGTCGTCTGCCAAGGCCAGGTAAACTCTGACCCCAGAGTCGACGTAGCTGCCAGTCATCATCCTGGTGCTGTAGGCCACAGTGACGTCATAGTCCGTGCCCTGCGCCCTCTGAACTCCGACCCTCACCTGCTCCTGCTTCTCCCCCACCACCACCATCCTGAGCACGACACGACACGACGTGACATGACATGACACAGCATGACATGACATGACACATCATGACATGACCGCAACACAATGTGACTGCGACACATGACATGACATGAAATGACACGACGCAACATCCCATTACACAACACAGCATGACATGACACAACACAATGGCTAAAATCACTGCTCTTTTTTTTTGTTTGGTTTGGTTTTGGTTTGTTTTTTCAATGATGCTTCATCTTCTGTGAAACACTTGAATCAGAGACAATTTTCTTTTATGACGTGAAGATCAATGAGGAGGAGGAAGTAACAATGCCGCTATGGAAGTGCATTTGCATTTGTGACTATGTGACAGGGGTGTACTCTGCTTACTATCCATCCGTCTGTCTGTCCATCTGTCTGTCTGTCTGTCCATCTGTTTGTCTGTCCATCTGTCTGTCTGTCTGTCCATCTGTCTGTCTGTCCATCTGTCTGTCTGTCCATCTGTCTGTCTGTCTGTCCATCTGTCCGTCTGTCTGTCCATCTGTCCATCTGTCTGTCTGTCCATCTGTCTGTCTGTCTGTCTGTCCATCTGTCTGTCTGTCCATCTGTCTGTCCATCTGTCTGTCTGTCTGTCCATCCGTCTGTCTGTCCATCCGTCTGTCTGTCCATCTGTCTGTCTGTCTGTCCATCTGTCTGTCTGTCCATCTGTCTGTCTGTTTGTCCATCTGTCTGTCTGTCCATCTGTCTGTCCGTCTGTCTGTCTGTCTGCCTGTCCGTCTGTCTGTCTGTCTGTCCATCCATCTGTCTGTCCATCTGTCTGTCCATCTGTCTGTCTGTCCGTCTGTCTGTCTGTCCATCTGTCTGTCTGTCCATACATCCATCCACCCATCCATCTCTCTCTCTTTCTCTCTCTTCATCCATCCATCTATCTACCTATCCGTCTGTTTATCTCTCTGTCTCTCAATCAATCAATCAATCAATCAATCTATCTATCTATCTATCTATCTATCTATCTATCTATCTATCTATCTATCTCTATCTCTCTTTATATATATATATATTATCTCTCTCTCTCTCTCTCCTTATCTCTCTCTCTCTCTCTCTCTATATATATATATATATATATATATATATGTCTCTCTCTCTCTCTCTCTCTCTATATATATATATGTATCTCTCTCTCTCTCCTTATCTCTCTCCTTCTGTCTCTCTCTCTCTCTGTCTCTCTCTCTCCCTCCTTATCTCTCTCTCTCTCCTCTCTCTCTCTCTCTCTCTCTCTCTCTTTCTACCTCTCTCTCTCCCCCCCTCTATAAATCACCACCACCACACAACACACACACAAACAAACAGCACCATCAACAGTCACACACACCTGTCAGCAGGCAGAATTCTCAGCAGACCGCGCACATAGTCGCTGGGCTGTACCGACACCCTGGCCACCCGACTGGAGGGGTCCAGCACTGCATTCTCCCTCACCCCCTCCAACACCACCACAAACTGGAAACTCTCCTCCGGGACCTGCACAAAACAGGAAGGCCACAGGGCACAAATCCAACATCACTCAGTCAATAGTACTACATTTAGTATTTAGTACTAGCACTATGGGGGACAGATAGCCTAGTGGTCAGAACATTGCGCTGGCAATTTGACGACCCGGGTTTGAGTCCGGTCGAGGAGATTTTTCTCCTGGAGTTAACATCAGTGCCGACTCCACTCTCCTCAAAAGTCCTTCGGATGAGACTTTAAACCGAGGCCCCGTGTGCGAACGCACGCAGAACATCTTGTGCACACGTTAAATCCTCTTCCGCTTTTCGTAAGAGTAGGCCATCGTGTGCTGGTGGGAACAGATGACAAGATTTACAAAACTGCATACACACGGGGACTGGATGGAAAAAAGCACAAAAGTGCTTATTCCATTATCCTCGATATAAAAGAATAAATGAATGACTGACTGAATGAAAGGCCTCACAGCACACAAATCCAACATCACTCAGTCAATAGTACTATATTTAGCGTGCCCCTTCCTTTTACCTGGTCTAAAAGTGGTCAGCTCCTGCTATAATTAACCCCTACACTGCGCTGTTGACGAGCGCCGCTCGTCATAGAAACCGCCACCTGCAATGCTGTGTTGACGAGCGCCGCTCGTCATGAACCAACGCTCTCTCTGTTCCGCTCAGCATTGCTGAAAATCCTTCTTATTATGATTTGTTTAGCTCCCTTGATGTATCTTCAACCCATGAGTCCCATTTGTTCAAGTTATTTGCATATTTTATGACGTTCAATCGGCAAGGTAAACGAGGTACTGCGAAGTTCAATTTTTGGGTTTTCGAAGCAATGGCTGCCCCTCAACTGACCTATACAGTTGTCGAAGTTATTGATGAAATTTATAGAGATCAAGATAGTGGAGATTAGGGTTGTTGTTGGTTTTTTTTATTCAGTTGACATCGAACTTTGCGATGCAAACGACTCGGGTTTTGATCGGAAGAAACTTCTGCGTACTCGTTGTCTGAATCGGAACATGAAGATCGCATCGTTGAGATGCAGTTGGGTATAGTTGAGGGCTTTATTCGTTTTTATAACATAATTATATTGCTTTTTTTCTCTGTTTATTCATAAACAGAACAACTAAATAAATGTGTGTATCGTATGGTTGCACCAAGCCCGGTCAGTGAGCGAGCGAGCCAGTCACTGAGTGGCCGATGTGTTTGATCTACTTTGAAGTGGTTGCGACCTCGTGTGTCACTTGTCACCTAGGCTACTCGTTAGCTGTCAGTTATCAGTGTGTGTGTCTATTTGTTTTGTTGATGAGCTATTGTTCTTCCTGACATCTGCCCTGGCTCCCTGGCTTTGTGCTTGTGTGAAGAGCAGGTGTGTGTGTGTGTGTGTGTGTGTGTGTGTGTGTGTGTGTGTGTGTGTGTGTGTGTGTGTGTGTGTGTGTGTGTGTGTGTGTGTGCGTGCGCGCGCGCGCGCGCACGTGTGTCTGTCTGTCTAATTATATATTTTTAAAATTGTCACAAATACAATCTTCATTCAATTTCCTTTCATTCAGTATATACTTTTATGTAGCTATCTTAGGAATTTCCTGAATTAAAAGCAATTGAAAATCATATGCGTGATTTTTGTCTGTTTCTGAAAATTTCTTCAGCATAGGACTGAGCAAAATAGGTCAGCAGCGAAAGGGTTAAGCACCAGCTAGCCCCCATCTGAGCAGTGATGGGATAGATTATTTAGCAGCTGAGAGGAGCTGAAAGTGGGGCACACTGACAGCTGTGGCCTGGACAAGAGTGCTAAATTTAGCGCACCCCTTCCTTTTACCTACTAGTCCATGTGTGGTCAGCTCCTGCTATAAATAGCACCAGCTGGCCTGGGATGGGATGGGATGATTAATTAGCTGCTGAGAGGAGCTGACAGTGGGGGACACTGACAGCTGTGAAGGAGGAGGAGGAAATCGGTTCAAACCTCCCCCCCCCGATGTCAGAGTGTGGCTGCCTTTAAGGTAAGGCAAAAAATGGTCGCGTATGCAAATTCTCTGAAGCTAACGTCAGTGCTGAATCCACTCTCCCCAAAAGTCTTTCGGATGAGACTGTAAACCGAGGCCCTGTGTGCGAACACACAGAGAACATCTTGCGCACACGTTAAATCCTGTTCTGCTTTTCGTAAGAGTAGGCCATCATGTGCCGGTGGGAACAGATGACAAGATTTACAAAACTGGATACACACAGGGACTGGATGTAAAAAAGCACATGCTTGCTTATTCCATTATCCTCAATACAAAAGAATAAATGAGTTAGAGTGCTCGCTTTCCCCCAGTCAAGTTAAGCAGCGTCAAGCATGGTCACCAGTTGGATGGGTAACCGTGTGCGCACCTTGGCTTCAGCACAGTCCCCCCAGTTCACCCAGCAGTAAATGGGTACCTGCCCTCTTTAGGGTCAGGGAAGGTAAAGCAGCGAGGGAGAGGAAATGGGCGCCGCCCTCAACATGCTGGCCCCTAGAGAAACTGAGGTCTCTGACACCTCGCTCCCCTAGGTTATGGGACACCTTTACCTTTTAATAAAAAAAATAATAAACACACAAGACTGTCCAAACTCACAGAGTCGTCTTTCAGACGAACGGTCAGATCACACAAGCTGCTCTGTGACCCACAGAAAAATGAAAAAAATAACCACTGGCCAAGACAGGTCAAACTCACCGAGTCGTCTTTCAGACGGACGATCAGGTCGCACAGGCTGCTCTGTGACCCACAGGTTGCACTGCCTGACATCGCCACCAGCTGACCAGCCAACTGACCGTCATCGTTCCCGCTGCTCGTTTCGCTCAGCTTGGCTTTCCAGTACACTGTGACGTTTCCCGAGTTGCCGTTCAGCCGGGTCAAGGTCAAGGTGATGACGGGGTTCACGTCTTCGTTGGCCACGACGTGTTTTGAGTTTTTGTCAAAGCCGATGACCCCTCTGGAGACGTCCGTGGGTTTGATGAGGATTTCTGCAAAACCCTGGAGAGAGACAGATCCACAGAACATATGTTTAGCAAACGTACACACGCATGCACACACACACACACGCAAGCACACATGCATGCACGCACGCACATACACATGCACACACACACACACATGCACATATGTACATACACATGCACACACACACACACACACAAACACATGCACACGCACACACAACTCTCTGGGCTGGATGAGGATTTCTGCAAAACCCTGGAGATATATCCACAGAACATATGTTCTGCAAACATACACAGAAACCGTATACACACACACACACATAGACGCATGCACACATGCACGCATGCACATATGTCTCTGGGCTGGGTGACGATTTCTGTAAAACCCTAGGAGACTGACCCCACAGAACACATGTTCATTGAACATACACAAAAGCCACCACCAAAACAAAATCCAAAAAAATCCCAACAATATATCTGCCATTAATTAACAACATAATTTCAGACAATCTATTTATCCAACAATCATTAACACATGCTATAAAACAACAAGCGCAGCAACTACAACATTCCACACCTAATACCACCATGACAATCAAAATTGATACAGATATTCAAGTCAAGTCATCGACACTCAAAACAAAATTCCCTTCATCAAAATACTCCCCCCCCCCCTCTCTCTCTCCGTCTCTTTTCAATTTTTAGATAGATGGTTTGATGAAAAAAGCAAACTTATTGCTTACTCAATGTACCATCTGGAAATAAAATTTTGATTTGATTTGATTTGATTTGATTTGATTTGATTTGATTTAATTTGATTTGATCTCTCTCTCTCCCTCCCTCTCTCTCTCCCCTCCTCTCTCCCTCCCTCTCTCTCTCTCTCTCTCCCTTCCTCTCTCCCCCTCTCTCTCTCTCCCTCCCTCCCTCTTCCCCCCTCTCTCTCTCACTCACTCCCTCCCTCTCCCCTCCTCTCTCCCTCCCTCCCTCCCTATCCCCTCCTCTCTCCCTCACTCTCTCTCTCTCTTTCTCTCTCTCTCCCTCACTCTCTCCCCCTCTCTCTCTCTCACTCCCTCCCTCCCTCTCCCCCTCTCTCTCTCTCACTCCTTCCCCCTCTCTCCCCCCTTCCTCCCTCCCTCTCCCCCTCCCTCTCCCCCTCCCTCCCTCTCCCCCTCCCTCCCTCTCTCTCTCTCTCCCCCCCTTCCTCCCACACAATCACCTTCAGTCCCCCGTCAGCAGTTCCGGTGGCCACCCTGGCACCCCCTGTGGGCTGAGTCAGGTACAGCAGCGCCATCTTCTGCAGGTTGTCTGCCCTGCCCTCCAGAATCTCCATGATCACCGTCTTGGTGCTCTCCCCTGCCTGTGTTCCCACGTGACCCAAAAAAAAAAAAAAAAAACCTTGTTCAAGGGGGGTGGGATATCTCCCCAAACACACACACACACACACAAACACACACATGCACAAACACACACACACATAAAACACACACACACACACACACACACACTCAGGATGAGAGAGTGTGTGTGTGAGTCAGAGCACTCCAGGATGAGAGTGGGGGGGAAGGCGGGAGGGGGGAAAGGAAGGAGGGAGGGGGGAAAGGGGATGAGGAGGGGAAAGGGGGGAAGGGGGGAGGGGGGAGGAGGGGAAAGGGGGGAGGGGGGAAGGGGGTGAGGAGGGAAAGGGGGGAGGGGGGAGGGGGGGGAGGGGGGAGGGGGGAAGTGGGGAGGGGGGAAAGGGGGGAGGGGGGAGGGGGGAAAGGGGGGAGGGGGGGAAGGGGGGAGGAGGGGAAAGGGGGGTAGGGGGGAGGAGGGGAGGAAGAGGGGAAAGGGGGAAGGGGAGCAGGATAGCCTTGTGGTTAAAGCATAGAGTTCACGGTATGACAAGACAGGTTTGAGCCACCATCAAGACATCCCTGTGAAGTGATTTTTCTCCTGGAATTCACATCAGTGCCAACTCCACTCTTCCCAAAAGTCCTTCGGATGAGACTATAAACCAAGGTTCTGTGTGTGAACAAACAGAGAACATCTTGCACACAAGTTAAAATCTGTTACGCTTTTCGGAAGGGTAGGCCATTGTGTGCTGGTGGCAACAGATGACAAAATTGACAAAACTGCATACACACAGGGTCAGGATGTAAAAAGAAAGCACAAGCGGTTGTTACATTATCCTCAAAATAAAAGAATAGAATGAATAAATCAGTAAACCAGTCAACCCAACCACATAATCAGTCCATTATCCTCAAAATAAAAGAATAAAATGAATAAATCAGTCAACCAATCAATCAACTGCACAATCCCATTCCATTATCCTCAAAATAAAATAGAATAAAATAAATAAATAAATAAGTCAACCAAACCACAGAACAACATTCTATTATCCTCAAAATAAAATAAAAGAATAAAAAAAATTAAAAATCAGCCCACCAATCAACCAATGAGTGTACATTCGAATTTGCTAAAGCTATAAATTGTTGTTGATTGCTTGTGTGTTGTATAGGTTGAATGCAAGCGCTTTGATTTTTTTTACAAGATATAGCGCTATACAAATTCCAGGTATTATTATTTTTATTAGAAAACCACAGAATCTCATTCCATTATCCTCAAAATAAAAATAAAGAAATAAAATTAAAAAATCAGTCGACCAATCAACCAAGTGCACAATCCCAGTCCATTATCCTGACAATAAAAGAATTTAAAAAATCAGTCAACCAAGCACACAATCACATTCCATTATCCTGAAAATAAATAAATATTATTCTCAAAATAAAAGAGTAAAATGAATAAGTCAGTCAACCAACCCATCAATAGCCTATAGCGGATAGCCTAGTGGTCAGAACATTGCGCTGGCAATTTGAAGACCCGGGTTTGAGTCCGGTCGAGGAAATTTTCTTCCTGGAGTTAACATCAGTGCTGACTCCACTCTCCCCAAAAGTCCTTCGGATGAGACTTTAAACTGAGGCCCTGTGTGCGAATGCACGCAGAACATGTTGCGCACACGTTAAATCCTGTTCCGCTTTTCATAAGAGTAGGCCATCGTGTGCTGGTGGGAGCAGATGACAATATTTACAAAACTGCATACACACGGGGACCGGATGAAAAAAAGCACATGATTGCTTATTCTGTTATCCTCGATATAAAAAGAAAAATAAAATAAAATAAATAAATAAATCAACCCAACTGCAGAATGGCACAGACAGACAGGAGAAAGCCATTGATACAGACCTGAAACACCACAGTGATGTTCAGCACAGAATAGTCCACCCCGCCCTGGGCTTCACTGCCCGCTGGCCGCTGGCCCAGGCCTGGCCAATGGTGTCCTTGGTTCGGTTTCTCCCTGTCGGGCACAATGTCAGGGCTCCACACCTCCCCTCCCCCCACTGTGCGCACCTTCACGCTGACTCGGCCAAACAGCCCACCTGAGTGCAGTGTCCAGTGAAGAAAAAAATGATAGGTAAAAAAAATTTGAAAAAAATAAAAATTAAAAAAATTTAAAAAGAGTGCAGTTCATTGAAAAAAAATGAATAGGTAAAAAAATTTGAAAAAAATAATAAACAATAAATGAAAAAAAGAGTGCAGTTCATTGAAAAAAAATTAATAGATAACAAAAATTGGAAAAAAATAATGAATAAATAAATAAGAGAGTACAGTTCATTAAAAACTGTGTTGCCATCTGCTATGCCTGTACTAAAGAATGTGTACACATGGGGGCCCTAGTGGTTACAGCAATGTCCTTATGATCGGATGTCCCGGGGTCTTGTCATCACAGACACCCATTTTAACCTCTTTACTGCGCTGTTGAAGCATTCATAACAGAAACCGCCACCAGCAATGCTCAGTTGACAATCCCTGTTGATCATGATTCAATGCTCTCTCTGTTTTGTCCAGCATGTGCCTGAGGAAAATATAATCAGCGAAAGGGTTAAGACATTTTATCTGGAGTTATCATCAGCATTGATTACACTGATGTCTTCTCCTGTGCTGGTCACTCTGCAGGAGGTCTGCCTGCGGCCTCAACCCACACATTCTGACACCAGAGCAGCACTTTTTTTTTTCATACACAATGCGTGCTGGAAATGTTTATGTTTCCATAACCCACCAGATGCTTACATAAATTACGCAACCTTTGTCAGGCTATTTGATTTTCTGCATGTGTATGTATGAGTGGAATTTACGCATTGGTAGGTTTAGCAAGAGGGCGGGATAGCTAAGTGGTCAGAGCACTGGCTTTCCCCCAGTCAAGTTAAGCAGCATCGAACGTGGTTACCAGTTGCTTGGGTGACTGGCCATTAATTTTTGCACCTTGGCTTTAGTACAGTCCCCCAGCTTTAAATGGGAACTTGCCCTCTTTAGGGTTAGGAAAGGTAAAGCAGCAAGGGAGAGGAGATGGGTGCCATCCTCAATATGCTGGCCCCTAGAGAAGCTGAGGTCTCTGATGCCTCACTCCCCTACAATTGCCTAAGTTATGGGACACTTTACCTACCTTTACCTAGGTCTGAGCTTGGAGTTGACCTAGGAGATTATAAAAAAAATCCCTATCCATAATTCACCAACACTTATGCCAGGATTCAAAGTCATGACTTACTGGACAACGGGACTGGAGTCAAATGAGCTTAACCCCTTGACTGTAGCATCTTGCCTTTCAAAAAAAGATCAACTCTTTACCAAAAAATGTGTTCAACGCTGTCAGATGAATAAAATTAATGTAAAAGGCAGAAAAAAAGCAGACTCACCTGTCCTTCTGATTTTCAAAGGGATCGTAGTCTTACGCTTGGACACTGTCAGGAAATTGGTCTCAAACCACAGAACTCCATACGAGTCGTTATTCTCCGCGATCGTCACCATCGCTGCTGCTGACCGTGAGTCTAATCGGGGACTTTTGACTGTGATGCACACAAAAAAAAACGGAATAAATCACAAAATGGTTAGATCTGATATAATCAATGAACACAAAGTAACATAAAATGTTTAGATAGTGAGGATATATCCAAATATTTGAAAATTTAAAACTGAGCCCTGAGGTAAATATTCTTTTGTTCATGTATGAGTACATAAATAAATGTACTCGTGTTGTTGATTCTGGTAAAAAAAATAATAATACCCCCCCCCCC
>CM060334.1:46630012-46635012 GCA_030674155.1 Stramonita haemastoma
TTCAGCGCTATAACAATTATATACACATGCACCACACCACACTACACATACACTATGCCCCATCACACCTACACACATACTACCCTCACATGCACACTACACAACACACCTAACACACACACCAACCTACACACACAACCTCCCCACACACACCACACCTACACAACACTATATCCTACACACACACCACACCTAACCTACACTATCACACACACACCTACACCACACCACACTACACACCACACCTACACACACACACCACTACACCACACACCTACACACACACCACACCACACACACACCTTCCCACCCACACACACATACACACACCACACTACACACTCACACCACACACACCACACTACACACATCACACCCACAACTACCCCACACCTACACACACACTTCATCACACCTACATACCCGCACCACACCTACAAACACACTATACCCTCACCACACCCACATCACACCTACACACACCACACCACATCACACACCCTCACCACACCTACACACACACCTACACCCACCCTCACCACACCTACACACACACCACACCTACACACACCACACCTACACACACACCACACCACACCTACACACACACTATACCCACACCTACCACACCTTCACCCATACCTACACACCCTCACCACACCTACAAACACACTATACCCTCACCACACACACACCACACCACACCTACACACACCTACCCACACCACACCTACACACACACCACCCCCACCACCCCCACACACCTCACCTACCCACACCACATACACACTCACCCCCCCCCCACACACACACACCCCACCTACACCCCCCACACACACACCAACACCCCCCCCCCACACACACACACACACACACACACTGTACCTACCTGCACAGTGACATTCTTGCCGTCCTCTCCGTGAGCGATGGACACGGACCCAGAGGAGGGGGTGACCTGACCGTTGCTGACCCCCGGGGTCAACCCCGCCGCCAGCTGACCCGACGTCCAATCGACACTGACCGTGCCGTACACACCGCTGCGTGTTATCGTCACCACCGCTGTCGCTTCCGCTGAGGACATGGGGATCAGGGTTCGATTCTCTTCAGGTATTCTCTTCATGTATTCTCTTTATGTATTCTCTTCACGATTCTCTTTCCGTATGCGAATGTTCTCTCTGTTACTTCTACAGCAGCTTGTAAAAAGTAAATGCATATGAGGGGTGAAGGTCAAAGGTTAAAATGTGTGTGTGTGTGGGGGGGGGGGGGGGAGATGGGAAAGGAAATGGGAAATGACTGAAAGTGAGAGACTGGGACAGAAAGACTTGGAGAGAGAGATTTGATTTGATTTGATTTGATTTGATTTATTCTTTTATATCGAGGATAATGGAAGAAGCACTCTTGTGCTTTTTTACATCCAGTCCCTGTGTGTATGCAGTTTTGTACATTTTTTCATCCATTCCCCCCAGCACACGATGGCCTACTCTTACGAAAAGCGGAACAGGATTTAACAATGTGCGCAAGATGTTCTGCGTGCGTTCGCACACGGGGCCTCAGTTTAAAGTCTCATCCAAAGGACTAATCTCTTTACATATTACCGCTGTGTGTTATCGTCACCACGGCTGTTGTCTCCACTGAGAACATGGAAAACAGAGTTCAATTCTCTTCAGGTATTCTCTTCATGATTCTCTTTATGTATTCTCTTCACGATTTTTTTTAAACATAATGCCACAGAAGGTCACTTATTGTTTATACATACTGTAGTACTTATCATTTGTACATATGCAATATGATCATTTATACATATTGCACACACGCTAAATCCTGTTCCACTTTTCAAAAGAGAAGGCCATTGTGTGGCAGTGGGAACAGATGGCAAAATTTACAAAACTGCATACACACAGGGACTGGATGGAAAAAAACACATGAGTGTTTACTCCATTATCCTTGATAGAAAAGGATGAATAAATAAATGAATGAATAAATAAATAAGTGAAATACATATGTAATTCTTATCATGTACATACAATGTAATACTTATTTACACACAATACAACACTCATCATTCATACATAACATAACATTCACACATAACACAACATTCACACATAACACAACATTCACACATAACACAACATTCACACATAACACAACATTCACACATAACACAACATTCACACATAACACAAGACTCAACATTCACGCATAACACAACATTCACACATAACACAAGACTAGGTCACTGACCATCGTTGACGTTGACGACAGTATGGAGGAAGCTGATTTCGCTGTTGGCAGCAAGGGAGGGAACTGTGATGCGAGCTTCTGTCTCCCTGGTTTCAGTTGTGGAGGCTCCGTCTCTGTGAAATTAGTAATTCATCAGTTTACATGTAACAATAATATAACAGTCACTGCAAAATTAGTAATTCATCAGTTTACATGTAACAATAATATAACAGTCACTGCAAAATTAGTAATTCATCAGTTTACATGTAACAATAATATAACAGTCACTGCAAAATTAGTAATTCATCAGTTTACATGTAACAATAATATAACAGTCACTGCAAAATTAGTAATTCATCAGTTTACATGTAACAATAATATAACAGTCACTGCAAAATTAGTAATTCATCAGTTTACATGTAACTACAATATAACAGTCACTGTGAAATTAGTAATTCATCAGTTTACATGTAACTACAATATAACAGTCACTGTGAAATTAGTAATTCATCAGTTTACATGTAACTACAATATAACAGTCACTGCAAAATTAGTAATTCATCAGTTTACATGTAACAATAATATAACAGTCAGTCAATAGTTTGTTTTCAGTTTACTTGTAATTACAATAATATAACAGTAAGTCATCAGTTTCATGTAACAATAATATAACAGTCAGTCAGTCATCAGTTACATGTAATACAATATAACTGCATGAAACATGCATGCACACACGCACTCATAACACACACGCACACACTCACCCCCTGCTCCCTCGTATCGCACTTCCCTCAAGGTCAGGGTGAAGGAAGTGCCCAGCTTCAGGAACCCAGAGCCCAGGATGTTCAGAGAGGTCGTCACGCTGCCTTGACCTTCATCGAACCTCACCGACCCTGACCTTGACGGCAACACTATCCCCGACAGGGGCTGTGGACATGAAAGAGGATTGGATTAGTGTGCAGTTTGCAGGCTAAATTGAACATTTTTTCTTTCTCTTTTTTTTTTTTTTTTTTTTGGGGGGGGGGGGTAGACTTGGTTAAAGCTCCAATATTCATCAACGGTGAGATTTTGCGTATGAGACTGTCTTTGCCCACCATGAAGGTAGCCACATACTGACTTCAGGGATGCATGCTGGGTATGTTCAAGTTTCCTTAACCCACTGAACGCTGACATAAATTACAGGATATTCAAAATGCATTTTCGGTCTTCTGCTTGTGTTAAGTGTAAGTGGGACAGAATAGCTCAGTGGTCAGAGTGCTCGCTTTCCCCAAGCCAGTGTCAAGAAGCATCGAGAGTGGTTACCAAGTGGATGGATGGCTGTTTGCGCTCCTTGGCTTCAGTACAGTCCCCAGTTCACCCAGCTGTAAATGGGTACCTGCCCTCTGTAGGGTCAGGAAAGGTAAAGCAGCGAGGGAGAGGAGATGGGCACCATCCTCAATATGCTGGTCCCTGGAAAAACGAGGTCTCTGATGCCTTGCTCCACTACAACTACATAGGTTATGGGACACCTTTACCATTAACTTTTACCTATGTGTAAATACATGGAGCGAATTAAGGCACTGGCAGGTCTGCACTTGAAGTTGACCTGGGAGGTTGTAAAATCCCCCCCCCCCCCCCCCCCCCTTAATTCACCAGATGCCACCGAGATTTGGAGCCATGACTTTGTGGACTGGAGGGATTGAAATTGAACAGCCTTAACCACTGAGGATATAGCATCTGTCGAATGAGTGGCTGATTTTTGTGTGCTTTGTGATGTCCTAGAGAGGGCAGGTACCCATTGACAGCTGGGTGAACTGGGGGGACTGTACTGAATCCAAGGCACGCAAACAGTCACCCATCCAACTGGTAACCATGCTTGATCTGCTTAACCTTCTTGCATTCGGTGTCTGAACACAAACTGCCCCTAGATTTTGCATTCCATCACGAAATCAGGTCAGGCACACATGCTGGCTGGCCTTTTCCTCCTCCAAAGTACATACCAGCAGCTATAACTACTTCCAGACACTCTACAGGGTTTCTCCTTCTGGCCTGATAGAGCTTTGGCATGTGGTAGCAATTAGTGATGGTCACAGCGTGATGGAAATCTACTGTGTGTAAATCCCGGCAAATCCCAGATCGGGACTTGGGGGGGGGGGTACTTAAAAAATCCTGGCAAATCCCGGATCGGGATTAAGAGGGTTAAATTTGACTTGGGGAAAGTGAGCGCTCTGACCACTGAGCTATCTCGCCCCCTCATAGATTAGTCATTAGTCATTCAGATGAGACTATAAACCGAGGCCCTGTAAGCAAACGCACGCAGAACATCTTGCCCACATGTTAAATCCTGTTCCACTTTTCGTAAGAGTAGGCCACCATGTGCCGGTGGGAACAGATGACACGATTTACAAAAATTGCATACACATGGGGACTGGACGTAAAAAAAAGCACATGAGTGCTTATTCCATTATCCACGATATAAAAGAATAAAATAAATAAATAAAAATAAAATAAATCAAGTAAATAAAATAAAATAAATAAATAAATAGATATAGAATAAATACAAAAAGACAGAGGACCCAAGGTAAAAAAGCAAGGCAGTTACCCATCCAACTCGTAACCACGCTTGATACTGCTTAAATTTGACGTGGGGAAAGTGAGCGCTCTGACCACTGAGCTACCCTGCCCCTCATAGACACAGAATAAACTATAAAAAAAACAAAAACCGAAAGAGACTCCAAGGTAAAAAGCAAGGCAGCAGCGCACCTGGTCGTAGGACAGGTTGTAGGAGAGAATGACGG
>CM060334.1:46640012-46660012 GCA_030674155.1 Stramonita haemastoma
ACACACACACACACACACACACACACACACACACTAAATTACAAATGAAATTATTTCGTTTGAGTTTTCCCACATTTGTACATATGGACACATATGTACCAATGATGTTGTTGTTGTTGTTGTTGCTGTTGTTGTTGCCCATTCCCCAACCTCACACCCTGGGGGTCACCCAGAATGTGCACACTGTCTCACTCATCCCACCTGGGAATCCCTGTGCAAGTGCACGCTGAACAGTAAGTTTGCAAGAATGGCTGTGTTGAATTCTTATATTCGTGTGCGTGTGAGTGTGTGAGTATGTCTGTATGTTTGTGTGTGTGTGTGTGTGTGTGTGTGTGTGTGTGTGTGTGTGTGTGTGTGTGTGTGTGTGTGTGTGTGTGTGTGTGTGTGCGTGTGTGTGAGTGTGTGTATGCGCGTGCGCGCGCGTATGCATGCGTGTGTGCGTGCGTGCGTGCATGCGTGTGTGTGTGTGTGCCCATGTGTGTGTGTGTGCCCATGTGTGTGTGTGTTGTATGTATGTGTGTGTGTGTGTGTGTGTGTGTGTGTGTGTGTGTGTGTGTGTGTGTGTGTGTGTGTGTGTGTGTGTGTGTGTGTGTGTGTGTGTGTGTGTGTGTATGCCCACGCATGCGTGTGTGTATGCATGCATAAAAAACAAGTTTATGACTATGTCTTTTCTAGTCAGTGGTCTTTATAACATTGTATTCCTACACTGGTGTGCGGAACAATAAGTTTGCAAGAATGACTGTGTTCAAACACCTCGCCCTACAAACAGCCATACTCCGATTTCAGAAGATTTGTTTCTCTTTTAGTCCTTATGCTATGAGTTTTTCATGGCTGAAGACAATCTCAACATAAAAAATTTTTAAGCACGACAATATTTTAACATAGTTCTTGGCATTTAGCTAAAACCAGTACCTGACAAAGCTTTTTGGTCCAGCCAGGAATCAGCCAAAGAAAAACCTATCTCTTACAGCATACTATCAAAATGCTTGTACTTACAGTTAACTAATCAAATGGCCTGTAGAAATTTACAGCAAACCAATCAAAATCCCTGTACATATTTACAGCAAATCTATCAAAATATCTGTAGATACTCACAACAAACCAATCAAAATGCCTGTACTCACAACAAACCTATCAAAATGCCTGTACTTAACAGAAAACCAAAAAATGCCTGTACTCACAACTAACAAACCAATCAAAAATGCCTGTACATACTCACAACAAACCAATAAAAATTGCCTGTTGATATTTACAGCAAACCAATCAAAATCCCTGCACTAAAATTAAAAAAAAAATTTTTTTTAAGCCTGTACTTACGGTGAACCAATCAATATGCCCGTAGGCACTCACAACCAAACCAATCAAAAACGCCCGTAGGCACTCACAGCCAACCAATCAAAAACGTGTGTATACTCACGGTGAGTGCGACCTTGCCAGCAGTGGGGCTGACCTCCCCATTGCCTACGGAGGCAGGGGAGGCCTGGATGCTGTAGATCTCCACCACGAAGGTTTTGGCCACCTCCCAGCTGGTGTAGGGTTTGACCGTCAGGGAGAACTGCTTTCTACCTGACTCCCCATCCCCCCAGGTGAACTGGCCTTTGGTCGTCTCCACTCCGTTAGCCGTGTGACTGACGTCGGCTGTGCTGGAGAGCTCCAGGTTAGGGTTGTTGGGGCCCATGATGCGCCAGTACACCTGTGGAATGATGTGTGTGTGTGATTATTACCTGGGCACACCTGTAGAATGTTGTGTGCGATTATTACCTGAGCACACCTGTGGTACATTGTGTGTGTGTTATTACCTGAGCACACCTGTGGTACATTGTGTGTGATTATTACCTGAGCACACCTGTGGTACATTGTGTGTGATTATTACCTGAGCACACCTGTGGTACATTGTGTGTGATTATTACCTGAGCACACCTGTGGTACATTGTGTGTGGTTATTACCTGAGCACACCTGTGGTACATTGTGTGTGATTATTACCTGAGCACACCTGTGGTACATTGTGTGTGATTATTACCTGAGCACACCTGTGGTACATTGTGTGTGGTTATTACCTGAGCACACCTGTGGTACATTGTGTGTGATTATTACCTGAGGACACCTGTAGAATGTTGTGTGTGATTACTACCTGAGCATTGTGTGTTGATTACTATCTGAGCACACCTGTAGAACAATGTTTAAGATTACTACACCTGTAGAACATTGTGTGTGATTACTACACCTGTAGAACAATGTGCGTGATTACTACACCTGTAGAACATTGTGTGTGATTACTACCTGAGGACACCTGTAGAACAATGTCTGTGATTACTACCTGAGCATTATGTGTGATTACTACCTGAGCACACCTGTAGAGAGTTGTGTCTGATTACTACCTGAGGACACCTGTAGAACATTATGTGTGATTACTGCCTGTGCACACCTGTAGAACATTGTGTGTGATTACTATCTGAGCATTATGTGTGATTACTGCCTGTGCACACCTATAGAACGTTGTGTGTGATTACTACCTGAGCACACCTGTACAACAATGTGTGGTTTTGGACAGAGGGATAAATGTGAATGGTGTGCTAAGGTAAATGGCCCAGTGCGTTACATGGCTGAATTTGTAATTAAGGACACACTAGCAAACACGCACGCATACGCACGTGCACACACACACATGCCCACACACTGTAAACCGAGGCCCCATATGCGAACGCACGCAGAACATCTTGCGCACACGTTAAATCCTGTTCCGCTTTTTGTAAGAGTAGGCCACTGTGTGCAAGTGGGAACTGATGACAATATTTACACTACTGCATACACACGGGGACTGGACGTAAAAAAGCACAAGAGCGCTTATCCCATTATTCTCGATATAAAAGAATTTTTTTTTAAAATTTTAAACGCACACACACAACCACTCAAAACCTAGTAGATGAGGGGGGAAGAAAACTTCAGATTCAAACAAGAATCAAACTTACAACTCCTCTCACTCTCTACAACTCACATCTTGTCGACCGCGGACGCCTTCAGTTCTTTCCACAGTGAGGGTGAGGGTCTGGGTGGTGGTGGGGTTGGGGATGCTACGCTCCGTCTCTCCCAGGAAGCTGAACTTCCCGTTGGGGAAGTCAGACTTCAGGATGGTCACCGTGGCCACACGCACACTGCCCAGCAAGGCTCCCCCTGCACAGGAGAAAAAACACAAACAAACAGTTCTTCTCAGTCACGCCCAAGTCTGATGGATCGGAGGTCTGGAGGTAACGCGCCTGTCTAGTTAAAAGTTAAAGTCTGTCCCGAGCCTAAGGCTCATCAGGGCTGGTGCTTATCCCGGTTTCTGTGGCGTTAAGCAACTGAGAGTCATAGACTCCCCCCCTGGATAGGACGCCAGTCTGTCACAGGGTTAACCCCCAACACAAGGTTGGTACCCCTTTCACACCTGGGTGGGGTGAGAAAATAGCCGTAAAGTGCCTTTTCCAAGGACACAACGCCATAGCCGAAAGCTGGGATCGAACCCGCAACTTTTAGATTACAAGTCCAACGCCCTAACCACTAGACTACAGCGGCAGCTAACGTACCTGTCTAGAAAGCTTAAATTCCAGGTTCAAGTGTACAGTGGTTTGAATCTCATTTGGGCCCAAAACTTTTCCCCCATCCATTACAGTGCACGAGTCCAACATCACTCAGTAAGGGCTAGTCAAGAGTGCTAAATTTAGCTTGCTCCTTCCTTTTACCTACTTGTCCATGTGTGGTCAGCTCCAGCTATAAATAGCACCAGCTGGCCACAGCTGGGCTGGGCTGGGCTGGGATAGTTAGCTCCTGAGAGGAGCTGAAAGTGGGGGACACCGACAGCTGTGTGTTCTTAGTCACGCCCGGATGGATCGGTGGTCTAGGAGGTAACGCGCCTGTCTAGAAAGCAAAAAGTCTGGCACAACTGTCATTTTCCCCCACTTTCAGCTCCTCTCAGCGGCTAATTATTTCACCCCATCCCAGCCCAGATGGGGGCCACCTGGTGCTAATTATAGCAGCAACTGACCACACTTGGACTAGGTAAAAGGAAGGGGCGTGCTAAATTTAGCACTGTGGACTGAGTGATGTTGGATTTGTGTGCTGGGTCAGAGTGTGTGGTGGTTCGAATCCCATTTGGGCCCAAAACTTTTCTCCCATCCATTAGATCATGGGTGGTTTGGGAAGAAGAAGAAGAAGAAGAAGAAGAAGAAGAAGAAGAAGAAGCAGAAGCAGAAGCAGCAGCAGCAGCAGCAGCAGCAGCAGCAGCAGCAGCAGCAGCAGCAGCAGCAGCAGCAGCAGCAGCAGCAGCAGCAGGAAGCAGAAGAAGCAGAAGAAGAAGAAGAAGAATACAGAAACACAGGATTTTTTCCCCCCTGTTCTTCAGCTACAGCTCTGATGTTCACCAATGGTGAAGTTTTGCCTAAACAACCGTTTTTGCTCACCGTCAACCGACCCCCAACCAGAAGTAAACTTACTCAGAAAACTCCATTCTCACATTGTACAGTATTGTACACAACTTTCAGCCACAGCAGATTTTTCTGTGTGAAATCCAGGCTGCTCTCCTCAGGAGAAGCGTATAGCCATAGGAGCAGAGTGAAACAAATCAAACAAAAAAAAAAGGTTCCTGTTGGCATGGAAACAGTACTTCTTGCAGACAAAGTGGTCTCTGGTGTCCAGAATATTTAGCATCATTTAGCTGTAAATGGCTACCTGCCCTCTTTAGGGGCAGGGAAGGTAAAGCAGCGAGGGAGAGGAGATGGGTGCCGCCCTCAATATGCTGGCCCCTAGAGAAGCTGAGATCTCTGATGCCTCGCTCACCTACAACCACCTAGGTTATGGGACACCTTTACCTTGTACACTACAAAACAAATCTGGT
Organism: Stramonita haemastoma; assembly: GCA_030674155.1. Taxonomy (NCBI): domain Eukaryota; kingdom Metazoa; phylum Mollusca; class Gastropoda; order Neogastropoda; family Muricidae; genus Stramonita; species Stramonita haemastoma. Next base: position 46,644,884 of record CM060334.1, read on the forward strand.
GGCTTTCTTCAACAGTCACTGTTTGTTAGCAGAATTTGGGCAGAAAGCTGTTTTTAAATCAAACAGTACATTATGTTAAACAAAAACAAAGTAACAAAAAACAGAACTCTGACCTTGAGGGTTGGTCAAGGTGACGCTGAACTTCTCCTCAAACTCCCTCAATGCATCGTCGATCAGAGTGACGTTGATCATCGCCATCTTCTGCCCGTCCTCCATCCGTAGAGTTCCGCTGGTGGGGATGAAATCCACGCCGGCAGTTGCGGAGATGGCTGTGGTTTGGTAGGCCACAGTAACGACGCCGTAACTGCCGATGCGTCGTGCCACAGGGATCTGTCCTACCCCTGCCTCCTCTTGCACTGGAAGAGATTTCAGCAGCGTGGATACACTTCACTGACATTCAGCTACATGATCATATTCTATACCCACATTATACTTCACAGACAATCAGCTACATGTTAATATTATATACACGTCATACTTCACTGACAATCAGCTACATGTTAATACTATATACACGTCATATTTCACTGACAATCAGCTACATGTTAATACTATATACACATCATATTTCACTGACATTCAGCTACATGTTAATACTATATACACATCATATTTCACTGACATTCAGCTACATGTTAATACTATATACACGTCATATTTCACTGACAATCAGTTACATGTTAATACTATATACACATCATATTTCACTGACAATCAGCTACATGTTAATACTATATACACATCATATTTCACTGACAATCAGCTACATGTTAATACTATATACACATCATATTTCACTGACATTCAGCTACATGTTAATACTATATACACGTCATATTTCACTGACATTCAGCTACATGTTAATACTATATACACGTCATATTTCACTGACATTCAGCTACATGTTAATACTATATACACGTCATATTTCACTGACAATCAGTTACATGATAATACTATACACACACATCACATTTCACTGACAATCAACTACGCTAACATATTCCATATACACACATCACATTTCACTGACAATCAACTACGCTAACATATTCCATACACACACATCACATTTCACTGACAAACAGCTACACTATCATATTCTATATACACACATTATACTTCACAGACAAACAGCTACATAATCATATTCTATACCCACATTATACTTCAAGACAATCAGCTACAAGATCATATTCTATACACACATCACATTTCACTGACAATCAGCCACATGATCATATTCTATACACACATTATACTTCACTGACTATCAGCCACATAATCATATTCTATACACACATTATACTTCACTGACTATCAGCCACATAATCATATTCTATACACACATTATACTTCACTGACTATCAGCCACATAATCATATTCTATACACACATTATACTTCCCTGACGATCAGCTACATAATAATACAATATACACATCACATTTCACTGACAATCAGCCTGACAATAATTCACTGACAATAATCCACACTATCCTATTCTATACACACAAACACACATCACATTTCACTGACAATAATCCACACTATCCTATTCTATACACACAAACACACATCACATTTCACTGACAATAATCCACACTATCCTATTCTATACACACAAACACACATCACATTTCACTGACAATAATCCACACTATCCTATTCTATACACACAAACACACATCACATTTCACTGACAATAATCCACACTATCCTATTCTATACACACAAATCACACATCACATTTCACTGACAATAATCCACACTATCCTATTCTATAACACACACATACACACATCACATTTCACTGACAATAATCACACACTATCCTATTCTATATACACAACATCCACAACATCACAATTTCACTGACAATATCCACACTATCCTAATTCATATACATACACACATCACATTTCACTGACAATATAATCACGACATATCACATTCTATTCATACACACACACACATCACATTTCACTGACAAATCACTACACTATCATATTACATACTACAAACACACATCACATTTCACTGACAATATCCACACTATCCTATTCATACACACAAACTACACATCACATTTCACTGACATAATCCACACTATCCTATTCAATACACACAACTCACATTTCACTGACAATAGCCACACTATCCTATTCTAATACACAAACACACATCACATTTCACTGACAATAATCACACTATCCTATTCTAATACACAAACACATCACATTTCACTGACAATAATCCACACTATCCTATTCTATACACACAAACACATCACATTTCACTGACAATAACCCACACTATCTATTCTATACACACAAACACACATCACATTTCACTGACAATAATCCACACTATCCTATTCTATACACACAAACACACATCACATTTCACTGACAATAATCCACACTATCCTATTCAATACACACAAACACACATCACATTTCACTGACAATAATCCACACTATCCTATTCTATACACAAACACACATCACATTTCACTGACAATAATCCACACTATCCTATTCTATAACACAAAACACACATCACATTTCACTGACAATAATCCACACTATCCTATTCTAATACACACAAACACACATCACATTTCACTGACAATAATCCACACTATCCTATTCATATACACAAACACACATCACATTTCACTGACAATAATCCACACTATCCTATTCAATACACAAACACACATCACATTTCACTGACAATAATCCACACTATCCTATTCTATATACACACAACACACATCACATTTCACTGACAATAATCCACACTATCCTATTCTATACACACAAACACACATCACATTTCACTGACAATAATCCACACTATCCTATTCTATATACACAAACACACATCACATTTCACTGACAATAATCCACACTATCCTATTCTATACACAACACACATCACATTTCACTGACAATAATCCACACTATCCTATTCTATACACACAAACACACATCACATTTCACTGACAATAATCCACACTATCCTATTCAATACACACAAACACACATCACATTTCACTGACAATAATCCACACTATCCTATTCTAATACACACAAACACACATCACATTTCACTGACAATAATCCACACTATCCTATTCTATACACACAAACACACATCACATTTCACTGACAATAATCCACACTATCCTATTCTATACACACAAACACACATCACATTTCACTGACAATAATCCACACTATCCTATTCTACATACACAAACACACATCACATTTCACTGACAATAATCCACACTATCCTATTCTACTATAACACAATACACACATCACAATTTCACTGACAATAATCCACACTATCCTATTCTAATACACAAACACACATCACATTTCACTGACAATAATCCACACTATCACTATTCTATACACACAAACACACATCACATTTCACTGACAATAATCCACACTATCCTATCTACATACACAAACACACATCACATTTCACTGACAATAATCCACACTATCCTATTCTACATACACAAACACACATCACATTTCACTGACAATAATCCACACTATCCTATTCTATACACACAAACACACATCACATTTCACTGACAATAATCCACACTATCCTATTCTATACACACAAACACACATCACATTTCACTGACAATAATCCACACTATCCTATTCTATACACACAAACACACATCACATTTCACTGACAATAATCCACACTATCCTATTCTATACACACAAACACACATCACATTTCACTGACAATAATCCACACTATCCTATTCAATATACACATCACATTTCACTGACAATAATCCACACTATCCTATTCAATATACACATCACATTTCACTGACAATAATCCACACTATCATATCCACTGCACACAGACTCACCACTGACGGTCTGGTTGGCAAACTCGATGATGCCCTCTGCGTTGTCGTTTTTCTCGATGACGACTGTCTTCACAGCCAAAGCTCCGATCTTGGGGGGCATGTCTCGCTGCAGTCCGTTCTGCACTGTGAAATCGCTGTCACTGAAAAAACAACAGGGAGGAGGAGCGTGAGAAGGTCGTATCTCTTGCCTCCCTCTCTATATACACATTATATTTCACTGACAATCAGTTACACTATCATATTCTATATACACATCACATTTCACTGACAATCAGCTACACTATCATATTCTATATACACATCACATTTCACTGACAATCAGTTACACTATCATATTCTATATACACATCACATTTCACTGACAATCAGCTACACTATCATATTCTATATACACACACATCATACATCACTAATAATCAGTTACACTATCATATTCTATATACACATCATATTTCATTGACAATCAGCTACACTATCATATTCTATATACACATCATATTTCACTAACAATCAGCTACACTATCATATTCTATATACACACACATCATACATCACTAACAATCAGCTACACTATCATATTATATACACACACACACACACACACACATCATATTTCATTGACAATCAGCTACACTATCATATTCTATATACACATCACATTTCACTGACAATCAGCTACACTATCATATTCTATATACACATCATATTTCATTGACAATCAGCTACACTATCATATTCTATACACACATCATATTTCACTGACAATCAGCTACACTATCATATTCTATATACACATCATATTTCTTTGACAATCAGCTACACTATCATATTCTATATACACATCACATTTCTTTGACAATCAGCTACACTATCATATTCTATATACACATCATATTTCACTGACAATCAGCTACACAATCATATTCTATATACACATCATATTTCACTGACAATCAGCTACACAATCATATTCTATACACACATCATATTTCATTGACAATCAGCTACACTATCATATTCTATACACACATCATATTTCACTGACAATCAGCTACACTATCATATTCTATATACACACACTCATACATCACTAATAATCAGCTACACTATCATATTCTATATACACATCACATTTCACTGACAATCAGCTACACTATCATATTCTATATTATATACACATCATATTTCACTAACAATCAGCTACACTATCATATTCTATATACACATCACATTTCACTGACAATCAGCTACACTATCATATTCTATATACACACACATACATCACTAACAATCAGCTACACTATCATATCATATATACACACACATCATATTTCGCTGACAATCAACTATACTATCATATTCTATATACACATCACATTTCACTGACAATCAGCCACACTATCATATTCTATATACACACACATCACACTTCACTGACAATAATCTACACTATCGTATTCACTGCACACAGACTATTTGCATTGTGTTTGTATACTACTTCAAATCACAGCAGATTTCTCTGCAGGAAATTTGGCTGCTCTCCCCAGGGAGAGTGCGTCGCCACAAGTGCAGCGCCTACTTATTTTTAAAAATAATTTTCCTGTCTGCAACTGTATTTGTTTCCCTATCAGAGTGGCTTCTTTCTGCATAATTTTGCCAGGGACAACCCTCTTGTTGCTGTGGGTTCTTTTACGTGCACCATATAATGATGGGTAACACACGGGACCTCAGTTTATCGTCTCATCCAAAAGACTAGCACCCAGACCACAACTCACTGTCTAATGGATGAGGGAAAAGTTCTGGGCTCAAACGGGGTTTGAACCACCCCACACTCTGACCAGGACTTTTTGCTTTCTAGGCAGGTGCATTACCTCTAGACCACTGCCTCTTACGTTCACAACATAGGTAAAATCAGATGTCTTCCCTTCAGTGCACTGTATTTACAAGCTGGGGTACATGCAGGGGTAATGGCAGCTTGGGTGGAAACAACAGTGGTCCCTTGCTGTGCCCAACTTCATGGTTTTACCAATTTTTTTTCTTCACATTTCTCAGCTAGAGCTCCTAGATTTACCAATTTATTTATTTATTTATTCATTTCTTTTATAAAGGATGGGATTCTGTGTATGCAACTGTGTCGGCCCATCATTAAGATAGCTGCATTCCAACTTCAGGAATAATGTTTAAACTCGACACCTCATGCATGTGTTTTTTTTAAATGCTCTCTGGGCGTTCAACAAGGAAGAAGAAGAGGAAGAAGAAGAAGAAGAAGAAGAAGAAGAAGAAGAAGAAGAAGAAGAAGAAGAAGAAGAAGAAGAAGAAGAAGAGCAGCAGCAGCAGCAGCAGCAACAGCAACAGCAACAGCAACAACAACAACAACGAGGACAGTTCCCTACCTGGGGTTCAACAAACGCACGGAGGTGATGTTGATGAAGAAGGTCTCTGGCCCCTCTGTGATGTTGTCAGGTTTCAGCGACACCCGCACCACCTGCGAATCCACCCCGCTCTCGAAGATCAGGACGCTTGCAGCGGGGAAGAAATCCTGCCCCACAGTGGCCGTGCCCTCTGTAGTGGTGTAGCTCACCTGCACCTGCCCCACCAGTCCTTTGGTGCGACGAATCGTGGCCTCCACCTGTACACCGTGAAAAAAACATTGGTTAATGAACTGTACACTACATGAAAATTTTTTTTTTTCTAATTTTATACCACTCTATGTCACAGCAGATTTCTCTGCATGAAATTTGGGCTGCTCTCCCCGGGGAGAGCGCGTCGCCAGAAGTGCAGCGTCTACCCATTTTTTTTCTCCATCAGGGATGGTGTCTAAACACGACACCTGTGTGCATGCAGGTTTTTTTTATAATTTTGTCATCCACTCCTACCGGCACACGATGGCCTGCTCTTCCAAAAGGCAGAACGGGGTTTTAACGTGTGCAAAGATTTTCTGCAAGCGTTCACACATGGGGCCTTGGTTTCTAGTCTCATCTGAATGACTATTAATTAATCTGAATTAATCAATGAAAACATTGGTTAATTATCTGTACACCGCATGAAAACATTGGTTAATTATCTGTACACCGCATGAAAACATTGGTTATGTACACCTCATGAAAGCATTGGTTATGTACACCGCATGGAAACATTGGTTATGTACACCACATGAAAACATTGGTTATGTACACCGCATTAAAATATTGGTTAGTTATGTACACCGCATGAAAACATTGGTTATGTACACCGCATGGAAACATTGGTTATGTACACCACATGAAAACATTGGTTATGTACACCACATTAAAATATTGGTTAGTTATGTACACCGCATGAAAACATTGGTTATGTACACCGCATGAAAACATTGGTTATGTACACCGCATGGAAACATTGGTTATGTACACCACATGAAAACATTGGTTATGTACACCACATTAAAATATTGGTTAGTTATGTACACCGCATGAAAACATTGGTTAATCATCTGTACACCGCATAAAAAACACTGACTCCACCCTCCCCAAAAGTCCTTCGGATGAGACTATAAACTGAGGCCCCGCATACAAACGCACGCAGAACATCTCATGCACACGTTAAATCCTGTTCCACTTTTCATAAGAGTAGGCGATTGTGTGCTGGTGGGAACAGATGACAAGATATATACAAAATTACAAACACACAGGGACTGGATGTAAGAAAAGCGCATGACTGTTTATCCCATTATCCTCGATATAAAAGAATAAAATGAAAAAAAAAAAGTTGCTTATGCAAAATCTAACCATTGCACAGCACGCCAATCCAGAATAATTCAGCCAAGGGTCCAGGGCCAGTGCTATGATTAGCCCCTTCCTTTTACCAAGTCCAAGTGCAGTCAGTTCCTGGTATAGCCAGCACCAGCTGGGATGGAATGAATAGCAGCTGAAAGGAGCTGAAATTGGGGGAAACTAACTGACAGCTGTGAATGGTAAACCTCAGAGTCCTAGCCAAGGATCAGAAACAGAGTTTGCCATTTCTCTCTGTCTCTGCTGAGTTCTACGATCTCCCATAGCCCTCCCTCCCAGGCCACTGATCTCAGTGATGTTGGCGATGTAGGATGTTGGTGGTCTGCCTCTTTTCCTTCTGCCCTCAACCTTACCTTGGAGAACTGTCCTCATCAAATGTGTTTGCATGCTTCTGTTTGCACAACCAATATATATCAGTCTGCACTGATCAATTTCAGATAAGATGACAATCCCCGAAATCTGAATGTGGTTACCTAAACTGTGCGAAAAAAGTGGTCACATAGTCAAATTCTCAGCACTGATCAACCTCAAATCTCTAGCTGAGGAACAAACAAAAATAAAATCATCTGAAATCTATCTATCTATCTATGTATCTATGTATCTATCTATCTACATCTATCTATCCATCTATCCCTTAGTCTGGCGACCGTGGGGGTACCCCTGAAGACTTGACAACCAGTTCCCTCCATTCCTCTCTCTCTTCTGCCTTTCTCAAAACTTTGTCAAGTTCTAGGCCTGTCCATTCGCTGATGTTGTCCTCCCATCTCTTCCTTGGTCTGCCTCCTTCAGATGAGACTTTAAACCGAGGCCCACGTGTGCGAACGCACGCAGAACATCTTGCGCACTCGTCTAAATCCTGTTCCGCTTTTCGTAAGAGTAGGCCATAGTGTGCTGGTGGGAACAGATGACATTTACAAAACTGCATACACACAGGGACTGGATGTAAAAAAAAACCCACAAGAATGCTTATCCCATTATCCTCGGTAGAAAAGAAAAAAAAATCAAATCAAATCTTTTTTCTTCCTCCTTGGACAAGTGCCTGAAAGGGATAAACAGCATAGAAAAAAAAACACGCAGAAAAACCCTAAGAGGACTCACAAAGGGTCTGTCCTCAGACACGGAGACAGTTTCTGGCAGGCTGAAGGCAAACAGGCCGTGTGGGTAGTCACTGGCCACGAACAGCACATTGCTCGCTGCTGCCCCTGGATCAGGCGACACAACTGCTCCTCCCGACGGCCGATGTGATCTGCAGAACGTAGCTCCTCTTCAGCTCCGGTTCGCTGTCGTCTCGGGCCTGGAAAATAGAAAAAAGGGAGGAAAAACTCTTGACAACCCATCCATGTTTGAGGAGAGGAGAGGAGAGGAGGAGGAGGGGAGGAGGAGGAGAGAGAGAGGAGAGAGGGGAGAGGGAGGGAGGAGGAGGAGAGAGAGAGAGAAGGAGGAGGAGAGAGAGAGAGAGAGAGAAGGAGAGAGAAGAGAGGAGAAGAGAAAGGAGGAGAGAAGAGAAGAGGAAAGGAGAGAAAGGAAGGAGAAGAGAAGAGAAAAGGAGAGAAAGGAGGGAAGAGAGAAGAGAAAGAGAAGAGAGGAGGAGAGAGAAGAGAAGAGAAGAGAAGAGAAGAGGAGAGAGAAGAGAAGAGAAGGAGAGAAGAGAAGGAGAAGAGAGAGAAGAAAGAGAAGAAAGAGAAAGAGAAGAGAAGAGAAGAGAAGAGAAGAGAAGAGAAGAGAAGAGAAGGAGAGAAAGAGAGAAAGGAGAGAAAAGAGAGAGAAAGGAAGAGAAGAGAAGAGAAAGAGAAGAGAAGAGAAGGAAGAAGAGAAGAGAAAGAGAGAAAGAGAGAGAATAGAAGACAAGAGAAGACAAGAGAAGACAAGACAAGACAAGAGAGAGAATTGACAAATCACACAAAAATATTCCTACAGATCTCTCACCTTGCAAGGTAATAGTTGCTGTCTCCTGCAGGTTGAGAAAGGTGACAGTGCCCTCCACCTGTAAGAAAGCAGCCGTGTCTCGTGGAGCAAGGGACCAGGTCACTTTGACCTCCCCGTAAATCCCCGTGGCTCTGGTCAGGTTTATCTTGGCTGTGCCGTCATAGGCCGGGCTGTACTCCCCCGGTTCTCCAATGAGCACAGACCGGGAGGCAGGGACAACAGAGATTGTTCCACTGGCCCCAGGGTCGGGCAGGATGATGATTTTGGCGTCTGCTTCTGTTAGGGCAGAGAAAGGAAAGATAGGGGAAATTAACACACAGACACAAGTAAATTAAAGTAACTGCACACATACACAGTAAACAAAGATAATAGACCTCAAGAGGAGATTACTAAATAATCTTCTTTTGTGTATGCATTTTTTTTGTAAATCTTGTCATCTGTCCCACCGGCACACAATGGCCTACTCTTATGAAAAGCGGAACAGGATTTAACGTGTGCACAAGATGTTACGCGTGCGTTTGCACACAGGGCCTCGGTTTATAGTCTCATCCAAAGGACTTTTGGGAAGAGTGGAGTCAGCACTGATGTTAACTCCAGGGGAAAAATCCCTCGAATGGGAATCGAACCCGGGTCGTCAAATTGCGAGCACAATGTTCTGACCACTAGGCTATCCCGTCCCCCTTTTAGTTATGTTATCATGCTGGTTGTCTGCTTCTGTGCTGCATTTGGCACAACTTGTGGCTGTGCCCACCCTGCCCCATGTCATGTCCCCATCAACACAACACCCTGCCCCATGTCATGTCCCCATCAACACAACACCCTGTCCCCATGTCATGTCCCCATCAACACAACACCCTGCCCATGTCATGTCCCCATCAACACAACACCCTGTCCCCATGTCATGTCCCCATCAACACAACACCCTGTCCCATGTCATGTCCCCATCAACACAACACCCTGTCCCATGTCATGTCCCCATCAACACAACACCCTGCTCCCATGTCATGTCCCCATCAACACAACACCCTGTCCCATGTCATGTCCCCATCAACACAACACCCTGTCCCATGTCATGTCCCCATCAACACAACACCCTGCTCCCATGTCATGTCCCCATCAACACAACACCCTGTCCCATGTCATGTCCCCATCAACACAACACCCGCCCCATGTCATGTCCCCATCAACACAACACCCTGCCTACCCCATGTCATGTCCCCATCAACACAACACCCTGCCTACCCCATGTCATGTCCCCATCAACACAACACCCTGCACCCATGTCATGTCCCCATCAACACAACACCCTGCTGCCCCATGTCATGTCCCATCAACACAACACCCTGCCTCCACATGTCATGTCCCCATCAACACAACACCCTGCCTCCCATGTCATGTCCCCATCAACACAACACCCTGCCTACCCCATGTCATGTCTCCTCATCAACAAACACCCTGCCACCCATGTCATGTCATCCCCATCAACACAACACCCTGTCCCCATGTCATGTCCCCATCAACACAACACCCTGCCTACCCCATGTCATGTCCCCATCAACACAACACCCTGCCTACCCCATGTCATGTCATGTCCCCATCAACACAACACCCGCCTACCCATGTCATGTCCCCATACAACACAACAACCCTGCCTACCCCTGTCATGTCCCCATCAACACAACACCCAGCCCATGTCATGTCCCCATCACACAACACCCTGTCCCATGTCATGTCCCCATCAACACAACACCCTGCCTACCCCATGTCACGTCATGTCCCCATCAACAGAACAGCCACAGTAATGGGGTGTGGATGTGTGACGACAGAGTTTACTGCCAACCCAAGAGAGTGGGAGATCTTTAAGGTAAAGGTGTCCCATAACCTATGCAAGTCTTAGGGGAGCAAGACATCACAGCCTCAGCTTCTCTAAGGGCCAGCATATTGAGGGCTGCGCCCATCTCCTCTCCCTTGCTGCTTTACCTTTCCTGACACTAAAGAGGGCAGGTACCCATTTACAGCTGGGTGAACTTGGGGAACTGTACTGAAGCCAAGGTATGCAAACTGTCACCCATCCAACTGGTAACCATGCTCAATGCTGCTTAACTTGACTTGGGGAAACTGAGTGCTCTGACCACTCAGCTATCCCACCCCCTAGACGGAGCTTTACAGATCATGAAACAACATGACATAGGTCTCTGAAGATGGTCGATAGCATGGAAAAGTTTATCTGTTCATTCCACTAATACCACTTTTTCCCCCAAAAAAGTGCCAAACTATATACACAAAACAGACTTGATTCTTAAAAGTGATGATGACAAAACAAAACAGAATTTTGAAAAATGTATATATTATTTTGGTTGAACTGAGGCCTTCATCAGAGCTGCTGCAGAAAAAAATCTGCTTTTCTCTCTGTTCTTAAAAAATCTGCTTTTTCTCTGTTCTTAAAAAATCTGCTTTTTCTCTGTTCTTAAAAAATCTGCTTATTCTCTGTTCTTAAAAAATCTGCTTTTTCTCTGTTCTTAAAAAATCTGCTTTCTCTCTGTTCTTAAAAAATCTGTTTTCTCTCTGTTCTTAAAAAATCTGCTTTCTCTCTGTTCTTAAAAAATCTGCTTTTTCTCTGTTCTTAAAAAATCTGCTTTTTCTCTGTTCTTAAAAAATCTGCTTTCTCTCTGTTCTTAAAAATCTGCTTTTTCTCTGTTCTTCAAAATCTCTTTCCCCCTCCGGGGTGTCTTAATAAGCTGCTAAAAAATCTGCTTTTTCTCTGTTCTTAAAAAATCTGCTTTCTCTCTGTTCTTAAAAAATCTGCTTTTTCTCTGTTCTTAAAAAATCTGCTTTCTCTCTGTTCTTAAAAAATCTGCTTTTTCTCTGTTCTTAAAAAATCTGTTTTCTCTCTGTTCTTAAAAAATCTGCTTTCTCTCTGTTCTTAAAAAATCTGCTTTTTCTCTGTTCTTAAAAAATCTGCTTTTCTCTGTTCTTAAAAAATCTGCTTTCTCTCTGTTCTTAAAAAATCTGCTTTTTCTCTGTTCTTAAAAAATCTGTTTTCTCTCTGTTCTTAAAAAAATCTGCTTTCTCTCTGTTCTTAAAAAATCTGCTTTTTCTCTGTTCTTAAAAAATCTGCTTTTTCTCTGTTCTTAAAAAGTCTGCTTTTTCTCTGTTCTGTCAAATGCTCCATTGTCTCCCGGGGCAGACTGGGGGCTAATTTTGGCAGCTGCTAAAAGTAAAGGCCATGAGAATTGTTCAGATTCAGCAAAACTCTTTCCCTCTCATTTCCTACTGAAATGAAAAGCTGCATGATCACACATACATGCACATCACAACACATGTGTGTGTGCACATGCACATATACAACACATCACACACACACATACATACCTTTCTCTCTCTATTTCTCACACAAACCCACACACCTACACCTAACACACTACACACACACACACACAACACACGCTTTGCTCTATTTCTCACTACCCACACACATACATCTCTCTCTCACACCCCCTACCCCCCACCCCCAACCCATACACAGACACCATCACATTTTCAGCATGGCACAGTATAACTCCCGCGACGTTACTGGAACCATTCGTATCAGTCACTACCTTTCCAATGGATCACTCCAGTTCGCGTGGAGAGAGGGGGGGGGGTCTGCTGCATGGGTAACAGTTTACCCTACATACTTACTCACCCAGGCTTTGCGCTCTAAAGACTAGAGAGCAGCTCCACAGTCTTCCAAGACTAATGGGTGCCCACTATTACATGCACACACACAACACACACACACACACACACACACCACACAACAACACCACACACACACAACACACACACACACACACACACACACACACACACATACACAGCCTTTCTCTATTTTCTCACACACCACACACACATATATCTCTCTCACACACACCCCACCCCAACACCCACACACACAACACACACATACACACTTCTCTCTCATCCACACACACACACAAATCTCCACACACCCTACCCCCAACACACACACACACACACACACACACACACACACACACACAGGCCTTTCTCTATTTCTCACACACCCACACACATATATTCTCTCACACACACACCCCACCCCCAACACCCACACCACACACACACACACATACACAGGCCTTTCTCTATTTCTCACACACCCACACACATAATTCTCTCACACACCCCCTACCCCACACACTACACACACATACACACACACCACACACACACACACCACACACACACCACCACACACCACACACACACACACATACACAGCCTTCTCATTCTCCCCCACACATATTCTCTCACCACACCCCACCCCCAACACCACACCACACACACACAATACACATTCTCTCTATTCCACACACCCACACACTATAATCTCTCACACACCCCTACCACCCCCAACACCATACACACACACATACACAGGCTCTACCACACACCCACACACATAATACTCACACACACCCTACCCACACACACACCATCCCATTTTCAGCATGGACACAATAACCCAAAGTGTAACAGCAGACACACCACCACACCTGTGGGAGAGATATCGGCGTTGTTGTCAGCAGAGAGAAGGGACACCAGGAACGTCTCCCTGCCCTCCAACAATCCATCAGGACGAGACTGCAGCGAAAACGACTTCTGCGTCTCCTCCTGGTCACACACACACACCATGAAGACAACAACAACAACAACAGGTGAAGATAGGTCATCATGATTTATACACTATCTAGGATAAAGGTTTTTGTCATTCCTCGGCTAGACCTCCAAGGTTCACCAATGGTGAAATATTTGTGTATGTGATATTTCTACCCACTGTATTTCAAGAATACAGGCGGAAGAGATGAGATGCTTCCGGAGACTCCTTGGCATCTCCTACAGAGACCACATAAGCAACGAAGACGTGCATAACAGAACCCAGCAAACCATTGGTCCCTATAAAAACTTCCTAACAATGTAAAGAAGTGTAAACTTAAATAGTACGGGCATGTCAAAAGATCGAAAGGACTTGCAAAAACAATACTGCAAGGCACTGTCCAAGAAGGAAGAAAAAGAGGCAGACCAAGGAAGAGATGGGAGGACAACATCAGCGAATGGACAGACAGGCCTAGAACTCAACAAATTTTTGAGAAAGGCAGAGCAGAGAGAGAATGGAGGGAACTGATTTTCAAGTCTTTAGGGGTGCCCCCATGGTCGCCAGACTAAGGGATAGACAGACAGACAGACAGACAGACAGACAGACAGACAGACAAATATGATAAATGTTTTTTCATTCCTCTGCTAGACCTTCAAGGTTCACCTCTGGTGAGATTTTTGTGTGTGTGTGATATTTCTGCCTACCGTTTTTGGGGACCTGCATTCTGACTTTGGGGATAATGTAGCATGACACAAGTGTGCTTGCTGGTTTTTTGGTGTGTTTTTTTTTTAATTTATCCAACCAGCACAAAATGGCCTACTCTTCCAAAAGTCATAACGGGTTTTGATGTCTGTG
>CM060334.1:46667512-46672942 GCA_030674155.1 Stramonita haemastoma
ATGGTGTGTCTAAACACGACACCTGTGTGCATGCTGGGCTATTTTTTTTTTATTATAATTTTGTCATCTGCTCCTACCGGTACACGATGGCCTGCTCTTCCGAAAGGCGGAACGGGGTTTTAATGTGTGTGCAAGATGTTCTGCGTGTGTTCGCACATGGGGCCTTGGTTTATAGTCTCATCTGAATGACAAAGCACACAAATCCAACATCACTCAGTTGAGAGTGCTAAATTTAGTAGCCCCTTCTTTTTACCTAGTCCAAGTGTGGTCAGCTCCTGCTATAAATAGCACCAGCTGGCCCCAACCGGGCTGGGATGGGATAATTAGCAGCTGAGAGGAGCTGAAAGTGGGGGAAACTGACAGCTGTGAACATCACTCAGTCAAGAGTGATAAATTTAGTGCCCCCCTTCCTTTTACCTAGTCCATGTGTGGTCAGCTCCTGCTATAGATAGAATTAGCTGGGCTGGAATGGGATAATTAGCAGCTGAGAGGAGCTGAAAGTAGGGGAAACTGACAGCTGTGAACCACCAGTCACACTGGCAAAAAACACAAAAATATATATATGTGTGTGTGTGTGTGTGTGTGTGTGTGTGTGTGTGTGTGTGTGTGTGTGTGTTCCGATAACAAAATTGATATTTCACTCAGAACAATAGCAGACTGTATTTTTGAGAAGTTTTAACAAGAGCAAAACAAATCCAGTGCTGAAGATGAACAGATGCGTCTTACCAAAGCAGTAGTGACTATCATTCACAATGACATGAAGTCACTGCTATCCTGCTTCTTGTTTTTGTATTTTTAAAAAAATCATTATTACCCATCCCTCAACCCCTCCCCACTCCCCCCCCCCCACTACCACCCCCTCCACCCCTCTCCCCCCATACCCTCTCCCCCCCCTACCCCCACCCCTCCCTACCCTCTCTCCCCCCTTCCTGTCCCCCCCCCCTCCCCCCACTCCCCCCTCCACTCCCCCCTCCACCCCCCCCCCCCCACCCCTCCCTCCCCCCTTCCTGCCCCCCACCCCCCCTCTCCCCCCCACTACCCTCTCCCCCTCCACCCCTCTCCCCCCCACTACCCTCTCCCCCCCCACTACCCTCTCTCCCCCCTTCCTGCCCCCCACCCCCTCCCCCCACTACCCTCTCCCCCCACCCCTCCCTACCCTCTCCCCCCCCACTACCCTCTCTCCCCCCTTCCTGCCCCCCACCCCCTCCCCCCACTCCCCCCCACTACCCTCTCCCCCCACCCCTCCCTACCCTCTCCCCCCCCCTTCCTGCCCCCCACCCCTCCCTACCCCTCTCCCCCCCCCCCCCCCCTTCCTGCCCCCCCACCCCCTCCATCCCCCCCCCCCCCCCCCCTCGACTACCCCCCTCTTCCTCCCCCCTCCTCTTCTCTTTATTCAGCCCTTTTCCCCTCCCCCTAACCTTCCCCCCTTTGCTTCTCCCTAGCACAAACATGGGAAGATAGACAACACATCACTCCAAAGCTTGGAGCATTAGAAGTTAGGGGCAGATCCCCCTACAGATCTGCTGTTCCTAACTCAAAGCTTAACTTGTTGGATTCACCGTTTTAAAACATATATGTTAGACTAGCATTTCCACAATTTAAAGGTGTCCTTTTCTATATCTCTTGAGAATTTGAAAATAAAAGCTTACTTTATAACATTTTGGCCCACCACACCTTGTTTCAGATAGCTAAACAGCAGAGTCTACAATTTTACGTAAAAACTGATGCTTCATTTCCATTACACACAGACTTTTCTCTGGAATTCTCAGCGACTTTAAACAATAAAAAGGAATCTCACTCTTTATAATAGCCTTTGAAGGGGAGGTAATATATCAATATTATTTCCCCTTCACATGTTACATATCCTTTTAAAGAGTTGCATACCTTTTAATTGTTTGCAGTTGTTTTTAGTCTATAAAAAGGTTTCATCAGTGGAAATGAAGCATAGTATTTATATGAAATTATAGAGTTACTGTTGACCTGTGTGAAAGAAGTAAAAGGGCAAAAGTAAATGAAAGTAGAGAATAATTGTTTTTCAATTTGTGCCATTATAAAAGACCCCTTTGGAATTTGAATTTGTTGGTTTAATGAAAGTTGTAAAAATGTAAAGGGCAAAAAGTTAAGCTGTGAGTTGGAACTGAGATCTGGGGGGATCTGCCCCCTAACTTCTAATGCTCCAGCTTTGGGTGATGTGTTGTCTATCCCCCTGTTTGTCCCAGGGAGAAAAAAGGGGGAGGGGGGGGGAAGAGGGGGGAGGGGTTGGTTTGGGGGGGAGGGAGGAGGGGGGGTTGGGGGGAAGGGGTAGTGGGGGGGGGGAGGGGAAGGGTATGAGGGAGGGAGGGGGGGGGAGGGAGGGGGGGTGGGGGGGGGTGGGGGGGGGGGTTTAGTGGGGGGGGGGGGGTAGGGAGGGGGGGGAAAAGGAGGGGGGGGGGGGGGGGGGTGGGGGGGGAGGGAGGGGGTAGGGGGAGGGGTAGGGGGGGGGGAGGGGGGGGGGGGGAGGGAGGGGGGAGGGGGGGAGGGGTTAAAAGGGGGGAGGGGGTAGGTTGTGGGGGAGGATGGGGGGGGAGGAAGGGAGGGGGGGGGGGGGAGGGGGTGGTAAAGGGGTGGGGGGGGAAGGAAGGGAGGGGTAGGGTTGGTTGGGGGGGGGAGGGGGGGGGGGGGGGAATTGGGAGGAGGGGGTAGTGGGGGGGGTTGTGGGGGGGAAGGGGGGGGAGTTTGGGGGGGGGGGTGGGGGGGGGGGGGGAGGGGGGGGGGTGGGGGAGGGGGGGGGGGGGATGGGGGGGTTTTGGGTTTGTTTTTGGGTTTTTGTTTTGGGTATATTTGGGAGGGTGGGTAAAAAATAAAAAAGGAAAAATTGTTTTGTTTTTGTTTTTTTGTTTTTATGGAAATTTGCCCCCTGTACAAATTTTAAAATTGAATGGAGTGTATGTTTTACCAGTGCAAAAGGATTGGGTCGTCAGAGTATAAAAGTTTTTGTTTAATAATGTAATTCATGTAAGCCTGCTTCAATTAAGTGTACAAATTCCTGACTAGACAGCCAGAACAGCTTGCAAAGCAGCGCAAATGGGAAATACTACTATTTTCAAACATGAATGAAATCTTATCCCCCCAGTAAATTTTTATCAAAACCATTTGGGATGGTCAACAACACCAACCAAAACATAAAACAAGTGAAAAATTTTTGGAAGCAACTACTTTTTGCCAGAGCCCTTTTTGGCAACATTTTCCTGGACTACGAATGAGACTATAAACCAAGCCACTGTGTGCGAACTCATGCAAGAAATCTTGCGCACACGTTAAATCTGTTCTGCTTTTCGTAAGAGTAGGCCATTGTTGTGCCAGTGGGAACAGGCGACAAAATATACAAACTGCATACACACGGGAAACTGGATGTAAAAAAGCACACGAGTGCTTATTCCATTATTCTCGCTATAAAAGAATAAATAAAAAAAAATATAAATAGATAAAACAGACACTTAAGAAAAAGCAGGAGGAAAATAGAAAAACAGTTTGGGGCAAAGAGACATACACATCAGACATTGTCAGCTCACCTCACATATACAGCCACTTCACAACAACCAGAAGGAAAAGAGAAGATAGGTTTGGGGTAGGCAATCAATGAGACATACACATGACGAATGCTATTGATAAGAGATTAAAACCACTTAATTTCAATTCCATAGAACTATGAAGTTTTGAGTTCAAATCTCAGCAGCCTCAAGTGAATTAAGGGTGGGTTTTTTAGTTTTTTTTACCATCTCCCAGGTCAACTTCAAGTGCAGACCTGCTATTGCCTTGACTCCTTTCATAAATAAATACAGAACTGCATACACACGGGGACTGGATGAAAAAAAGCACATGACTGCTTATTCCATTATCCTCAATATAAATTATAATATAAAAGAATTAATGATAAATTAAACACAAAAATAAAAGAATACATATAGAAGATCACATATGCACATGAAAGATTCTGTAATTTAAGTCAGCATTTGGTGGGTTACGGAAACACGAACATACCCAGCATACATCCCAGAAGTCAGAATGTGGCTACCTTCGTCATGGGCAAAACCAAGATTGCATACACAAAAATCTCACCATTGGTGAAACCTCAGAGCTCTTGCGAGAGCAACTAAAAAGAAAATAACCAAAAAAATATATTATTGTAATGGGACGGTAAGTAAATTACCTCCCATGCGATCAGGGCCCTGTGGCAGCGTTGTGTTTCTAAATCCAGACACACTGGGGAATTGTGCGACGTTCTGTTTCCTTGGGTGGTGGTCAAAAACCCTCCATTGCATACACTTTGCCTTCACAGTGAAATATGGAATTTTATGCAGCCTCCTTAACAGTTTTCCACTCCATGCTTCCCTGGCTTTGAGCTCTAAAGACTAGAGCGCAACTCCATAGTCTTCCGAGACTGATGGGTGCCTACTACTATGCAGCCTCTTTCTAGAGGCCACATCCTTACTGTCTAGCTGTGCCACCTGAGGTTATGTGCAGAGATGGGAGATTAACTATCTCCACTTGTTACTTTTAACCCTCTTAGTCCTGTACCGGGATTTGCCAGGATTGAATAATTGCCCCCCTTTAGTCCCGACGGGGTTTGCCAGGATTTACACACAGTAGATTTCCATCATCGCTGTGACCATCACTAATTGTACCACATGCTAAATCTCTATCAGGCTAGAGGTAGGAACCCTGCTGAGAGTCTGGAAGTAATTGCAGCTGCTGGTATGTGCTTAGAAGGAGGAAAAACCCAGTGATCATGTGTGCCTGACCTGATTTCGTGATGGAATGCGAAATCAAGGGGCAGTTTGTGTTTAGAGACATGATGTAGTATGTAGTAGGCATCCATCAGTCTCACAAGACTATGGAGTTGCGCTCTAGTCTTTAGAGTGCAAACCCTGGCTAAGCAAGTATGGAGGGCAAACTGTTACCCACGCAGCAGACCCCGATTGGAAAGGCAATGACCAATATGAATGGTTCCAAGTACTGTCGCAGGAGCCACCAGAACGTTGCCATATACAGCCCTGAGCCACCCTGGGACTCCAACTCCCTGATTTTTCCTCAGGGATGGTGTCTAAACACGAATGCAAGGAGGGTTAAAAAAAGAAAAAGAAAAAAGACGTACACATAAGAACCCTCAGCTCTCCTCGCAGGCCCTGCTCTCTCTTCATCTTCAGGGTCAGGATGCGGTCTGCGCCCTGGGTTCAGAGGTTCGTGATGGCCGTCGTGTTCCATGACACACGCCGAAGGGGGAGTCGTTGGCAAGGACCGTTACTTTGGCTTCTGTTCTCTCCCCTGCAGGGAAACAAAGAAAAAAAAAAAGAATAATATTAAAATTGGTCAAAAAGAAAAAAAAAAATTTGACAGATACATAGTAAGAAGCACTAGCGAAATACATATGCTAGGAGGTTCACAGAGAAT
>CM060334.1:46673042-46690542 GCA_030674155.1 Stramonita haemastoma
CACATGAGTGCTTATTCCATTACCCTTGATAAAAAATAATTAATAAATAAATAAAGACAGACACACTTCTTCACCAAAGTTATTGTTATCGTCATATGAGTAAAAATGTGTTGCATTGCCAGTAAGCACTGACAAGTCAGGCCCAGCACATTCAACTTTGACGTGAGAGAATTGTTATTTTTTTAGTCTTTCTGGAAAGAAAAGGCAGGAGAATGGACCAAGAAGGCAGAAAACAGACACAAAGAAGGTGACAGGAAGAAAAGGAACAAGGAAGAAACAAAGAGAGTGATAGAAAAGAGGACATTTCTCACACAGAATTTCCAGAAGGTGGGGATGATATCTATACTGACAGGCCCCCGGCATCCGCACAGGGTAAAACAAATAAAACAAACAAGCCACCTCGTAAAGTTTTAAATCTCAGATTAAAACTGCAACTCTATTCAGATTAAAACAGGGTATAAAACCACACTCTACTGTCCTTTCTTGTATCAACGCCCTGGTCAACCGTAAGGGTAAACCGAGGACAGTACATACTGAAATGTGTGAAAAACCACATACACGACACATGAAATAAGATCTAACCAAAACCCGATTCTTCCCAAAACCAAATGTGTTGACACTGTAACAAATGGAATAAAGATGGAAAAAGGAGTAAATGTCAAACACACTAATGACTAAATCACCCTATGTCCACAAAGCTGAAACTTGCTCCTTCTCCCCTACTGTGTGCCTGAGGTAAAGAAAACCAGACAGGCGAGGGAGCACATCCTTCAGAGGTGTAGTACGCTATTCAGCGACTTGAGGAAGAAAGTGTGGTGGACAGAGATAACCCTACAGGCCAAGCGAGGAGCTGGAAAGAACATGCAATTATTCTTCCCAGACACAGTTCAGGGGGATGGGATAGCCTAGTGGTCAGGACACTACGCTGGCAATTTGACGACCCAGGTTCGATTCCGGTCGAGGAGATTTTTCTCCTGGAGTTAACATCAGTGCTGACTCCACTCTCCCCAAAAGTCATTCAGATGAGACTTTAAACCAAGGCCCTGTGTGCGAACACACGCAGAACATCTTGCGCACATGTTAAAATCCTGTTCCGCTTTTTGCAAGAGTAGGCCATCATGTGCCGGTGGGAACAGATGACATTTACAAAACTGCATACACACGGGGACTAGATGTAAAAAAGCACAAGAGTGCTTAATTCCATTGTCCTCGATAGAAAAGAATAAATCAAATCAAATCAAATCAAATCAAATCAATGGTGTAAAACGAACGAGAGAAGAAGAGGCAGAAACACACTCACCACAGAAGAGTCTGAAGATAGAGTGGTATGGAGGGTGGTCGACGTTGCCGTGGTAACCAGACGGAGGCCATAGTACAGTTGGGAACCATCCGCATTGCCACGGGCGACGATGTACCCGTCACAGAGCGGGGAGGGCTGTACCCAGGCGCTGATGGTGAACCCGTCACGATAGTCGTCTGCTTTGGGCTCCAAGGCTGAAGGTACGGTGATGTAACTCTCTGAGGACAGGCAACCACACACAGGTTGTAGGGCTGTGTGTTAAGTTACATAAATCCTGTTTGTATATCTATCTATCTATCTATCTATCTATCTATCTATCTATATATTTATCCCTTAGTCTGGGGACCGTGGGGACACCCATGAAGACTTGACAACCAGTTCCCTCCATTTCTCTCTCTGTTCTGCCTTTCTCAGGAATTTGTTGAGTTCTAGGCCTGTCCCTTCACTGATGTTGTCTTCCCATCTCTTCTTTGGTCTGCCTCTTTTTCTTCCTCCTTGGAAAGTGCCTTGCAGTATTTGTTTCAGCTAGTCCTTTTGATCTTGTGACATGCCCGTACCATTTAAGTTTACGCTTCTTTATGATTGATAGAAGATTTTCATAGGGACCAATGGTTGTAAATACTGTATTTATTTTATTTTTTATTTCATTCTTTTATATCAGGATAATGGAATGAGCACTCGTATGCTTGTTTACATCCAGTCCCCGTGTGTATGCAGTTTTGTAAATCTTGTCATCTGTTCCCACTGGCACACAATGGCCTACTCTTATGAAAAGCGGAGCAGGATTTAATGTGTGCGCAAGATGCATTCGCCCATGAGACATCGGTTTATAGTCTTATCCAAAGTGGCTTCTTGTACATATTGCGTGTGATCAGTACTTAAGCCTGATTGCAACAGATCGCCAATAAATAAAAGTTTTGTCCGTTTAGAACAACATTCCCCAGTGGGGATGCCATGTGTGTGTGTGTGCGTGTGTGCATATGTGTGCGTGTGTGTGTGTGTGTGTGTGTGTGTGTGCGTGTGTGTGCATATGTGTGTGTGTGTGAAAAGGCAGAATCAAAGGGAGTGAAAAGAAAGGGCAAAATTTTCAGCACATAAATTCCAAAAAGAGGGGATGCTTTTATACTGAAAGAGCCCCTTGGGGGGAGGGGTGGTGGTGGGGGGGGTGGATCCTACAAACATACTAAACCACATGCTGACAAAAATTTAAAAAAACACCTATGTATTCAACCCCCTCCTTCCTTACACAGAAATTCCAAAAAGACGGGATGGTTTTATACTGAAATTATGAGCAAATTATGAAGGAGGGGGGTGGTGGTGGATCCTACAAACGTACTAAAACACATGTTGATAAAAATAAGACACCTATTCTTACCTGTAGCTCCAGAGAAACTGAAGACGTGTGTCCCTGTGCCTGGTCGTCGTTTGGACGGCACGCTGGACACACCTGTTGATGCCTGACCAATGAACAGCAAGTCGTACACCGCAGGTAAGTTGGTGCCAAACGGCTCCGAGAAAATCTCCCACAGCACCTGCAACATTCCAGAAATGAAGGGTGAGAGAGAGAACTGAGGGGGAATGTTTGAAGAAACAAAAAAGAGAGGGGATGTTTGAAAAAACAAAAAAGAGAGGGGATGTTTGAAAAAACAAAAAAGAGAGGGAATGTTTGAAGCAGTCTCATCATAGAAACCCTCTCCAGTAGCAGAGGATGCGTAGAGTTTTGGTACTACTAATAATAGTACATGGAATTTATATAGTGCTTTATCTTGCACACAAAGAAAAGAAAGAATCAAAGCGCATTTCCCTCAAAGTCTTTAGATGAGGCTTTAAATTGAGGCCCCATGTGCCAACACATGCATACACACACAGAGGCACACACACACACACACACACATTGTCACACACACACACACACACAGAGGCAGACACACACATACACACAACACACACACAGAGGCACACACACACACACACACGGACACACACACAAACAAACACACACACACACACACGAGGCACACACACATGCACACACACACACACACACACACGGATACACCCACCCACACACACACACACACTCACACCCTATCCCCACCCCCACACCTTCCACACCCACCCACACACCCCCACCCACCCCACACTCCCCACCCCCACAAACCCCCCACCCCCACCCACAGACCTGCACAGTTCTGTCTGCACCTTGCCTCCTCTCCACAGTAAAGGAGGTGGAGGTGGAACTTTCCCATCACACCCCCCACCCACATCCACATCCCCACCCACCCACCCAAACCCACAGACCGGCAACATTCCAAAAATGAATGGTGACAGAACTGAGAGGGAGTGTTTGAAGAGGTCTCATCAATAGAAACCATCTCCAGTAGCAGAAGAAGAAAAAAAAATTAATTGATAAAAAAAAAATTTATAAATAGATTAAAAAAAAATTTATTAAAAAAAAAATTCAACAACAAAAAAAAAATTCTCCAGTAGCAGAGGATGCGTAGAGTGTTGGTACACACCCACACCCACCCCCTCACACTCCCCCATACCCACACCCACACCCACCCCCTCACATTCCCCCACACCAAACCCCCAACCCCCCACCCACACCAACCCACACCCACACACCAACACCCACCTGCACATTTCCGTCAGTGCCTTGCCTCCTCTCCACAGTGAAGGAGGTGGAGGTAGAACTCTCTTTACCCGGGTAGAAATCCTCGGCAACACTCAGTTCCTGGGAGGTCGCGGGGAAAGCGAAGCGACCGCTGGGGTCATCGCTGGCCAGAATGACCACGTTCACCTGCAGGTCACTGCCGCTGCCGGTTCCCAGCCGAGCCAGACCTCGGCCTGATATCCCCGTCACCACTGTTGATGGGGAAAACAGGATGGGAGGGAAAAATCCCCATGAATATTCTAAGAAGAAGCCGCCGCTGTAGTCTAGTGGTTAGGGCGTTGGACTCATAATCTAAAGGTTGCGGGTTTGATTCCCAGCTTTCGGCTATGGCGTTGTGCCCTTGGAAAAGGCACTTTACGGCTATTTTCTCACCCCACCCAGGTGCAAAAGGGGTACCAACCTTGTGTTGGGGGTTAACCCTGCTATAGACTGGCGTCCTATCCAGGGGGGAGTCTATGACTCTCAGTCACTTAACGCCACAGAAACCGGGATAAGCACCGGCCTGATGAGCCTTAGGCTCGGGACAGACTTTAACTTTTTTTTTATTCTAACAAGAAGTAGGGTGTTAGGATGGTTTGGATGTTTTGTTTTGAGTGATGAATGAATTATGAAGTTCTAAAAAAATATAATTAATTAATTAATTTTAAAGTTCTATAAAAAAAAAAAAAATAATACTAATTTTTTTATTTTTTAATTTGTCATTGAAATCTCCATCACCACTATGAGGGGAAAAAAGGATGAGAGGGAAAAATCCCCATGAAAATTCTAAGAAGAAGGAGGGTGTTAGGATAGTTTGGATGTTTTGTTTGAGTGATGAATAAATTATGAAGTTGTATAAAAAAAAAACATATATATATAAAAAATTGTTTTAAATTCAAAGTAAAAAAAATAATAAAAATTTGTTGTTGAAATCCCTGTCACCACTGTGAGTGGAAAACAAGATGAGAGAAAAAAAAATCCATGAAAATTCTAAGGAGAAGGAGGGTGTTAGGATGGTTTGGATGGGTAACGAATAAGTTAAGAAGTTCTATTAAAAAAAAAAAAAATTTTAAGTGAAAAAAAAAATTTAATCTGTTGTTGAAATCCCTGTCACTACTGTTGATGGGGAAAAAACAGGATGAGAGAGAGAGATAAAAAAAAATACTTTGAAAACCTGGGTGTTAGGATGGTTTGGCTGTTTAATAAATACGTGAATAAATAAATAAAGAGGGAATAGATAAATAAACAAATAGATAAACAAATAAATAAATAAATGAATAGATAAATAAACAAATAAATAAATAAATAAATAGATAAATAAATAAACAAACCCCCTACCCCTGACCGTGATGAGGAGCAGCCTGAAAAAAAAGAGGGAATTGATAAAATAGATAGAATTAAAAAAAATAATTAATTTTAAAGAAAAATAAATAAAATAAACAAACGAATAAATAAATAAATAAATAAATAAATACATAAATAAATAAACAAACCCCCTACCCCTGACCGTGATGAGGAGCAGCCTGAAAAAAAAGAGGGAATTGATAAACAAAATAGAATTTTTTTTATAAATTAAAAAATTTTGAAATACTAATTTTTTTTTAATAGATAAATAAATAAACAAACACATAGACAAATAGATAAACAAACAAATAGATAAACAAACAAATAAATAAATAAACAAACAAGCCCCTACCCCTGATGGCCGTGAGGACCAGCCTGAAGAAATAGAGGGAATTGATAAACAAAATAAATAGAATAAAAAAATAATCATTTTTAAAAAATTGGATAAACAAACAAATAGATAAATAAATAGATAAATAGATAACCAAACAAGCCCCCTACCCCTGACCGCAGTGAGGACCAGCCTGAAGACCTCCTGCCCCTCAGGGGCCTGGTCGGCCAGATAAATAGATAAACAAATAGATAAACAAATAGATAAACAAATAGATAAACAATAGATAAACAAATAGATAAATAAATAGATAAATAGATAACCAAGCCCCTACCCCTGACCGCAGTGAGGACCAGCCTGAAGACCTCCTGCCCCTCAGGGATCTGGTCGGTCAGATAAATAGATAAACAAATAGATAAACAAATAGATAAACAAATAGATAAATAGATAACCAAGCCCCTACCCCTGACCACAGTAAGGACCAGCCTGAAGACCTCCTGCCCCTCAGGGGCCTGGTCGGCCAGATAAATAGATAAATAAATACATAAACAAATAGATAAACAAATAGATAAACAAATAGATAAATAAATAGATAAATAAATAAATAGATAAATAGATAACCAAGCCCCTACCCCTGACCGCAGTAAGGACCAGCCTGAAGACCTCCTGCCCCTCAGGGATCTGGTCGGTCAGATAAATAGATAAACAAATAGATAAACAAATAGATAAACAATAGATAAACAAATAGATAAATAAATAAATAGATAACCAAGCCCCTACCCCTGACCGCAGTAAGGACCAGCCTGAAGACCTCCTGCCCCTCAGGGATCTGGTCGGTCAGATAAATAGATAAATAAATAGATAAACAAATAGATAAACAAATAGATAAACAATAGATAAACAAATAGATAAATAGATAAATAGATAACCAAGCCCCTACCCCTGACCGCAGTAAGGACCAGCCTGAAGACCTCCTGCCCCTCAGGGATCTAGTCGGTCAGATAAATAGATAAATAAATAGACAAACAAATAGATAAATAAATGGATAAACAAATAGACAAACAAATAGATAAATAAATGGATAAACAAATAGATAAATAAATAGATAAATAAATGGATAAACAAATAGATAAATAAATAGATAAATAAATAGATAAACAAATAGATAAATAAATAGATAAATAAATAGATAAACAAATAGATAAATAAACAAACAAGCCCCCTACCCCTGACCGCAGTAAGGACCAGCCTGAAGACCTCCTGCCCCTCAGGGATCTGGTCGGCCAGGGGCGTGATGCCCAGCGCTCTCTGCGACTCCTGCGCCTGGAACACCACACTGCCCCTCGTGGCCTTGAACTCTGACCCCGCGGGCACCGCCACGTTCTGCAGGGTCCGTATCTCCCAGGATACCTCCACCTTGCCGAAGATTCCCCGATTCCGCAGAATGCTGGGAGAGAGGAGACAGTGAGTAGTTGTTGACTTCAAGTACAATACTGATTAGATACTAGTCACCAATATTGAGCAAAGAACTCTGCCATGACTGGTATATAATGCAATACAATACAATATAATACAATACAATACAATATAATACAATACAATACAATACAATAATTTGTTTGCGAATTATATTTCCAATGACAATTTTCGTTTTTTTCCATAGTTCTCACTTAAAGAAAAATACAAATCAGCCGCCGCTGATCAAATGCTGGGAAAGAGGAAACAGTGAGGAGATTTTCTCTCACTCACTCACTCAGTCCCATGTCCCAAAGGACGTAGGGGGACATGAGAGAAGACGCAACAGAGATCTTTTTCCATGCTTCACGATCCTGTGTGGCTAGTAGGAGGTGTTGCAGGGGTTGGGTGGTCCAGTCTTTGATGTTGTCAACCCATGATTTCTTTTGGAGATTTTAACATACAAGTAAAATACACATGAAGAACTCCTGACTTCACTGAAAAAACACAAGCTAAAGTGGTACGGGCACATCACACGAACATCTAGACTGGCTGTGTAAGGAGAGGGAGACGAAGATGCAGACAGAGGAAATGATGGGAAGACAACATCAGAGAGTGGATAGGTCTTGAGTGGAGCGATCTGTTACAGAGGGCGGAGGACCATAGGGAGTGGAGGAAGCTGGTAGCAAAATCTTCAGTGGTGCCCCCAAGGTCCATGGGACTATGGGACAGGTGAAGGTAAAGGAAGGAAAATACACACGATCCCCTAATTCTTCAGAATGCTGGATAAGAGGAAACAGTGAGCAGTTTTTAACAAAAAATAAAATACAAATTACAAACTAATCAAGAATATGATGCAAAGAACTCTGCCATGACCGGTATAAATTACAATGCAATACAATAATTTTTAGGCAAATTATACTTCAAATGACAATTTTCGTCTTCTTCATAGTTCTGACTTAAAAGAAAAATACAAATCAGAGACAAATATATTTCTGAATTATGGATTTGTTTTTTCCTTTTATATGGTTGGTTTTTGTTTCGTTTTGTTTTTTTTGTTTGTTTGTTTGTTTCTCAGCTAAAGCCCCATGGTTCACCAATAGTGAGAGTTTGTGGATGTGACTGTTTTTACCCACCATGAAGGTAGCCACTATGTGCGAAGTCAAGTCACACTGCTGCCTGGCCCTCAGGAACCCCTACTAGCCACTGTCAAGAAAAGGAAGCTGGCATGGTTCGGCCATGTCACACGCCACAACACCCTCCCCAAGACAGTCCTACAAAGAACGCTAGAAGGTGGCAGACGCCGAGGCAGACAAACCAAAAGCTGGATGGATAACATCAAGGAGTGGACCCACCTGGACAGTCCAACACTCATTCGGAAGGCGGAGGACAGGGCTGGATGGCGACGGCTGGCTGCAGAATCGTCTCTCATGTCTCCTCCACGACCGTTCCGGTCATGAGAAAGAAGCAGAAGAAGGTAGCCACATTCCAACTTCGTGGATTATGCTGGGTATGTTCAAGTTTCATGCACTGAACTGAATTAAAGGAACTTTAACATGCATGTACTGGCAAGTCTGTTGAGTTCTACGATCTCCTGTAGCCCTCCCTCCCAGACCACTGATCTCAGTGATGTTGGCCATGTAGGATGTTGGTGGTCTGCCTCTTTTCCTTCTGCCCTCCCAGACCACTGATCTCAGTGATGTTGGCCATGTAGGATGTTGGTGGTCTGCCTCTTTTTCCTTCTGCCCTCAACCTTACCTTGGAGAACTGTCGTCATCAGATTTGTCTGTGTGTGTGTGTGTTTCAGTTTGTATGACCAACAGACCTCAGTGTCAATGAATGAAAACTATCCCCCCACCCCCCCGCTGACATTTTTTAAAATAAAATTTTATACCACTTTTATGTCACAGCAGATTTCTCTGCGTGAAATTTGGGCTGCTCTCCCCAGGGAGAGAGAGCATGTCGCCATATGTGCAGTGCCTACCCTTTTTTTTTTTTTTTTTTTTCAGGGATGGTGTCTAAACATGATACCTGTGTGCATGCTGGTTTTTTTGTAATTTTGTCATCCGCTCCTACCGGCACACGATGGCCTGCTCTTCCGAAAGGCGGAACGGGGTTTTAACATGTGCGCAAGATTTCTGCGTGCATTCACACATGGGGCCTCAGTTTATAGTATCATCCGAATGACTTTGACATTCAGTTTGATTTTTTCGTCAAACTGGGAAGAAAGGGTGAGGGTGGGTACTTGTACTTACTTGTAGTGGATGGTGCTGCCCTCTTCCACCTTGTCATTGCTGGGCGTCTCAAAGCTGAACACGCCGTAAGCGTCGTCATTGGCCAGAATGACCACAGTGGCACGTGAATTCGGCGTGATCAACAGGTCCCCTGCAAAACCCACACAGTCCTCGTTACAAAACTGCTTTAAAAAAAAAAAAAAAAAATTTTTTATCGAGGATAATGGGATAAACGCTTTTGTGCTTTTTTTTACATCCAGTCCCCGTGTGTATGCAGTTTTGTAAATGTCATCTGTTCCCACCGGCACACGATGGCCTACTCTTAGGAAAAGTGGAACAGGATTTAGTGTGTGCGCAAGATGTTCTGCGTGCGTTCGCACACGGGGCCTCAGTTCATAGTCCCATCCGAAGGACTTTTGGGGAGAGTGGAGTCAGCACTGACATTAACTCCAGGAAAAAAATCTCCTCCACACGGGGACTGGATGTAAAAAAGCACAAGGGTGCTTATCCCATTACCCTCAATATAAAAGAATAAAATTAAAAATTAAATTTAAAATGAACACACAATAATGCGCTGTTCACAGCACACAGAGCCAACATCACTCAGTCAATAGTGCTAACTTTAGTGAAGCGTGGTCAGTCCCTGCTATACATAGCACCAACTGGCTCCATTTGGGCTAGGATGGGACGGAATAATTAGCAGCTGAGAGGAGCTGAAATTCGGGTAAACTTGACAGCTGTGTGTTATTAATTAACATCTTTGAATTATGGCATAGTTTTCTTTCCTAATTAGCCATGGCTTTATATTGTGTTAACTGTGTATTATTACCACACACTAAGCAAGTAAAATTTCCATTTCATGACATGTTGCATTATTAACATCTCACAATTAACGACCAACACAGCCTTATTTCTGTTTAAACAAAAATGCATGCGTCTTCATTTCCCTAAGGTTCCATAGTACACTTATGAGATGCAAATGACATGCAAATACACAACTAACAACTGACAGAGCCTTACTTCTGTTTTAAACTGAAACTAACCCTGTCTTCAGTTCATTAATGTTCTTATCATACGTTTATCCAGAAGCACAGTACATTTAGTAACAAGCCTGACCTCACCTCTTCTCCACTGAACAGCTATGTGTAGGGGGACAGAATAGTCTAGTGGTTAGAACATTGAGCTCCAGATCTGAAGATGCAGGTTTGAGCGAACACTGAGAAAACTGAATATTTTCTCCTGGAGTTTACATCAGTACCAAATCCACTCCCCTGAATATCCTTCAGATAAGATTTTGACTGAGGTCCCATGAGTGAAATGCTTGTAGAAACATGTTAGCACCACATTTAGCCACAAAATTTCAATATTTTGTTTTCAAGGAATAGCAGGCCACCACTGTGTGCCAAAAGAAAAGGATGCAAAATTGAAGAAAAAGATGCAACACTGGTGTTGGGTGTTTAGATTTATCCCTAGTAGTAGATGCAGCTACCGTACCCTTTCGTGCTATCATTTTTGCTCAGACAATGCTGGATGAAACTGTGGAGTGTGTTGAATCATGACAAACAGCATTGTCAACGAGCATTGCTGGTGATGGTTTCTATGATGAACGCTGCTCATCAACAGCGCAAAAAAGAGGTTAAAGGTAGGTAAAAAAAAAAACAGTCGCATACACAAATTCTCACCATTGGTAAACCTTGGAGCTCTAGCTGAGGAAAGAAACCAAAAAAACACCACATTCTGTACAAGAAATGAAGTATTCGATATGTGTCATCACCTGTGGCATCAAACAGCTCGAGGGTGAAGGTCTCGTTGCCCTCAGGCACCGAATCATCCAGCACACTGACGGAGAACTGCTTCTCCGATTCCCCGGTGGCGAAGGTCAGCGTCTGGCGGAAGATCTCCTGGTAGTCTTTCTGCAGCGTGGTGGCCGACCCGTCCAGTGTGCGGTACGCCACGCTGACCCCAGACTTGAGGTTTCCTGAACGCCGAACGGTGAACACGCGGCTGCTGGGTTCCTCCATGTACACCATCGTCTCTGGGAACCAGTTGGGGTACACAGTGCATAAATCCAACATCACTCAGTAAGGCCTAGTCAAGAGTGCTAAATTCAGATGCCCCTTCCTTTTACCTAGTCTGTGTGGTCAGCTCCTGCTATAAATAGCACCAGCTGGTCACAGCTGGGCTGGGATGGGAAGGATTAATTAGCAGCTGAGAGGAGCTGAAAGTGGGGGAAACTGACAGCTGTGGGTACACGTCTCAGAGCTTTTAGATACCTTATCAGCTCATTTCGTCAACTTTTAGGGTTTTTAATGAACACTTATCATCTTACATTTCTTCAGTAATACTGTCTAGGTTTTACATAGAACTTTCATCTTATTCTTCTAGTAAATGCACTGTCTAAGGGGTTTCACAGAGTTATTACTTACACTTGTCAACTTTCTAGGTTTTTTTTACACAATTATCATTTACACTTTCTGATACATGCCCTTAGGGTTTTTACACACAACTTATCAACTTACACTTCTGTACTTCCTTAGGTTTTAATATTCAGTAATCATGTCAACTTCTTTAGGGTTTTTACATAAACTTATCTTATCATCTACATTTCTTCATGAATACACTGTCTTAGGGTTTTACACAAACTTATATTCATTTCTTTGTCAACTTTCCTTAGGGTTTTTAAACACAACTTATCATCTTACATTCTTCAGTGAATCACTGCCTTAGGGTTTTTAGTCAAACTTTCGCTACATTCTTCCAGTCAGGTACTTTCCTTAACACAAATATCATGTCACTTCTTTGTCAATTTCCTTAGGTTTTCTAGACCACACTTCAGCTTACACTTGCAGTGAAATTACCATCCTTGGGTTTTTGAACAACTTATCAGCTTACATTGCCATGAAATACACAGTCTTGGGTTTTAGATACACTTATCAGCTTCCTTTTGCCAATAAATCAGTCTTGGGTTTTTTAGTACATTATCAGCTTCATTGCCAGAAATCACAGTCCTTGGGGTTTTTAGATACACTTTCAGTACACTTTTGTCAACTTTCTTCGGTTTTTAGACACATTATAGTTACTTTCTTTGTCAATGCTTTAGACACCAACTGTGTCATATATGCAAAAATGCTTTGCACTGCTGTCAAGCACCTGACAAGTCAAGCCCAGCGCATCCAACTTTGGTGTGATCTAAAACTTCTAAATATTAGTTTTTCTTTCTGGTACTTCTAGAACATTAACAGCACTTTATACACGAAGACCAGGCAGAACAGAGTCATCAGAAAGGTAGATACACATATTCTTCTTCTTCTTTGTTGAACGCTCAGACAGCACCCATTATTGTCTGTCATATGAGCAAAAATGCTTTGTGCTGCCATTAAGCGCCCGACAAGTCAGGCCCAGCACATTTGACTTTGGCATGGTAGAGAATTGTTCTAAGTCTTTCTGGGGAAAAAAGGCAGGAGAATGGACCAAGAAGGCAGAAAAAAAATGCAAGAGGGAGGTGACAGGAAGAAAGGGAACGAGGCAGAAACAAAGAGAGGGATAGAAAAGAGGGAATTCTTAGCACAGGATTTCCAGAAGGTGAGGATGCTCTTTATACTGACAGGGCATCCCAGAGAGGGACAGAAGACACGACTCATGCTAGTCTAGTCCATGATCTCCTCCCCCATACACAAACATCCCCATACACATCATCCCATATCTCTGTAGGTTAAAGTTAGTTAAAGTCTGTCCCGAGCTTAAGGCTCATCAGGCCGGTGCTTATCCCGGTTTCTGTGGCATTAAGCGACTGAGAGTCATAGACTCCCCCCTGGATAGGACGCCAGTCTATCACAGGGTTAACCCCCAACACAAGGTTGGTACCCCTTTTTACACCTGGGTGGGGTGAGAAAATAGCCGTAAAGTGCCTTTTCCAAGGGCACAACGCCATAGCTGAAAGCTGGGATCGAACCCGCAACCTTTAGATTACGAGTCCAACGCCCTAACCACTAGACTACAGCGGCGGCTATATCTTGTATGTGGAAGGAGATAAAATTGAAGGCTACTACACAAACATCTTTACTCAGGAAAAAAAAGAAGAAAAAAGTTACCAGTGAAGACAACAGGATTGTCATTCTCCAGAATGGTCACCGTGGCGACCATAGGTATCCCAGCCACAGCGCCCCCTGTGGGCTGTCCTAACTGCACGGCGTAGGTCTCTCGGCCCTCTGGAATCTGTCAACATCAACATCAACAACAATAATGATATAATGATGATAATAATAATAATAATAATAATAATAACAAAAAATAATAATATAAAAATGGTGATACTACTATATACTACTACTATACTACTACTACTACTACTACTACTACTATGATAATAATAATAACGATGATGATGATGATGACAATATAATAATAATAAAAACAACAACAATAATAATAATAATAATAATAATAATAATAATAATAATAATAATAATAATAATAATAATAGTGTATGGAATTTATATAGTGCTAGGTCTTGTAAAAACAAATCAAAGCACTTGCATTTTTCAGCCTTTTCTTGCACATACAACCAATAACAATGAAAAGTATTAATGAATTCAAAATGTACATACACACACGCACACACATACGCACAAACACACACACACACACAAACTGCATACACACAGAGACTGGATGTAAAAAAGCACATGAGTGCTTATCCCATTATCCTTGAGATAAAAGAAAAAACAAAACAAAAAAAACACACACACACACACACCTTAACCAACACACAAACACACACACACACACACACACAATAACCAACACAACACACACACACTAACCCCCATCCTACCCCCACATCTCCCCCCCCCCATACCCCCCCCCATACCCCCCCCCGCTTCAGCCAAAGACACTCACATTATCATCGACAGTCTGCAGAACCAGGCTGTAGCTGCTCTGTCCAGGCTGGAAGACGATGGTGCCTGAACTGGGCCGCAGATCTTCGTCTGTCTCAGGTGACAACTTCCACGGCACTGTTACCTGGGAGAACGTCCCTCGATCCCGCTCAATCATTAACGTCACATTCACCGCCTTTCCCTCCACTGTCTCACCTGGAAAAGGTAAAGCACGTCTGTGGTATCACCTGTGAAGCTGTGACATCCTGTGACATCACCTGTAGAGGTGTAACACATCTCTGACATCACCTGTAAATGTGTAACACATCTGTGACATCACCCGTGAAGGTGTAACACATCTGTCACATCGTCTGTAAAGGTAAAGCACGTCTGTGGTATCACCTGTGAAGGTAAAGCGTGTCTGTGGACATTTGCCTGTGAAGGTAAAGCACGTCTGTGACATCACCTGTAGAGGTGTAACAGATCTGCCACATCACCTGTAAAGGTGTAACACATCTGTGACATCACTGTACAGGTAAAGCATGTCTGTGACATCCCCTGTAAAGGTGCAACACATCTGTGACATCACCTGTAAAGGTGTAACACATCTGTGACATCATCTGTAAAGGTGTAACACATCTGTGACATCAACTGTAAAGGTACAGCATGTCTGTGACATCACCTGTAAAGGTGCAACACATCTGTGACATCACCTGTAAAGTGTAACACGTCTGTGACATCATCTGGAAAGGTGTAACACATCTGTGACATCACCTATAAGGTGTAACACGTCTGTGACATCACCTATAAAGGTGCAACACATCTGTGACATCAACTGTAAGGTACAGCATGTCTGTGACATCACCTGTAAAGGTGCAACACATCTGTGACATCACCTGTAAAGGTGTAACACATCTGTGACATCATCTGTAAAGGTGTAACACATCTGTGACATCACCTGTAAAGGTGTAACACATCTGTGACATCATCTGTAAAGGTGTAACACATCTGTGACATCGTCTGTAAGGTAAAGCACATCTGTGACATCCCTGTAAAGGTGTAACACATCTGTGACATCCCTGTAACGGTGTAACATATCTGTGACATCACCTCAAAGGTGTAACATCTGTGACATCACCTGTAAAGGTGTAACACATCTGTGACATCACCTGTAACAGTGTAACACATCTGTGACATCACCTGTAACAGTGTAACACATCTGTGACATCACCTGTAACAGTGTAACACATCCACGATGGAACTTGGAAGGCAGGAGAATGGACTAGAATGCAGAAATAGACAAGAAGAAGGTGAGAGGAAGAAAAGGAACAAGGCAGAGAAGGAGAGATAAAAAGAGGGAATTCCTAGCACAGAATTTCCAGGGATGCTATTTATACTGACAGGCCTCCAGCATTCTCACATGGAATGTTTCCTTTACAACTGGAAGCAACTTTCATTTTCTGCCCTAGGATAGCATCAGTACAGTGATCTAACATGTGATTAACAGTAAGCATACATGTTCATTTAGCCTAGTGGTTAGAACATGGTGCTCATAATCTGACAACCCATGTTTGAATCCTGTTCAAGGGGATTTTTTCCCTGGAGTTAATATAAGTGCAGACTCCCCAAAAGTCCGGATGAGATTATAAACCGAGGCCCCATGTGCAAACGCACATAGAACATCTTGTGCACACATTAAATCCTGTTTCGCTTTTCAAAAGAATAGGCCATTGTGTGCCCATGGGAACAGATACATTTTTTTTACTAAACTGCATACACACGGGAACTGGATGTAAAAAAAGAACATGAGCGCTTATTATATTATTCTTGATATATAAGAATAAACAAATAAAAAAGGAATACATACACAGACACATAGAACAGAAGCATAGTTCAACAAAAACATATTAACACAAATGCATGCATTATGCACGCGAGAGCACACACACACAGAAAAACAATACAAAGATGCATGCATGTGTGCAGAAACACACACACACACACACACACACACACACACACACACACACACACACACACCACACACACACACACACACACACACAAACTTACTGATCATCATAATCGTCGGATCATCCTTGAACTGGATACGTCCATAAGGGAAGTCACTCTCCGCTATGGTGATCCTGATGCTGGTTCTCTCCCCCACGGAGGAGTTACCCAGAGGAATCAGGGTCAGAGTGAAGTGCTCCGCCAGCTGTGAAGTCCATCAATTCACACACAGGCTACTCACACAGTCGTTAAAAAAACAACAACCCAACAAGTAACAATGTTGTTGTTGTTGTTGTTGTTGTTGTTGTTGTTGTTTGTTGTTGTTCCCCAGCTTTACACTCTGGGGGTCAACACCCAGAATTCACACACAGGCTACTCACACATGTTGTTTAAAAAAAAAAACACCACACAGTGCACAACTCTAACATCACTCAGTAGGGCCTAGCCAAGAGTGCTAAATTTAGCGCGCTCTTTCCTTTTTACCTACTAGTCCATGCGTGGTCAGCTCCTGCTATAAATAGCACCAGCTGGCCCCAGCTGGGCTGATATGGGCTGGGATAATTAGCAGCTGAGAGGAGCTGAAAGTGGGGGATACTGACAGCTGTGCCCAACAAGTAACAAGTGTTGTTGTTGTTGTTGTTGTTGTTGTTGTTGCTGTTCCCCAGCTTAACACTCTGGGGGTCATCACCCAGAATGTGTGGTACTCTGACTCACTCATTCATCCCACCTGGGGAATCACTGTCAGATTGAAATAGCACACTGAATGAGAAGTTTGCGTGTGTGACTGTTTTTCAGGTACATCGCCATATAGGCAGCCATACTCCGACTTCAGAGGATTTTTTTCTCTTCTAAAGGAGAGTGCTGGTTGTTCTGTTAAGAGCTTGTCATGGCTGAAGGCAATCTCAATACAACATTTTACAACATCACAATATTTGAGTGTAGGCCTTGCAATGAGCTGACATCAATAACTGACACAACTTTTGGCCTGGGCCTGTAACAAGTGTCATTTTTGTGAAGTTACCTAAATTGATATCATGACTAGTTAAAGTTAAAGTCTGTCCCGAGCTTAAGGCTCATCAGGCCGGTGCTTATCCCGGTTTCTGTGGCGTTAAGCGACTGAGAGTCATAGACTCCCCCCTGGATAGGACGCCAGTGTATTGCAGGGTTAACCCCCAACACAAGGTTGGTACCCCCTTTTACACCTGGGTGGGGTGATAAAATAGCCGTAAAGTGCCTTTTCCAAGGGCACAACGCCATAGCCGAAAGCTGGGATCGAACCCGCAACCTTTA